>JAPDKU010000088.1:0-105882 GCA_027569715.1 Hamigera avellanea
GTTTCATCACGTGCATGTTACTGGCACAACTACCGTCCGTTTTATTATTTTTTTCCGACTTAACGATTAATGGATTGTGTGTTTCTTTTTCTTTTTCTTTGTTTTTTTTTTTTTTATTTTTTTTTTTTTTGTTTTTCTTTTTTTTTTTTTTTTTTTTTTTTTTTTTTTTTTTTTTTTTTTGGCGAATTTTTCATACACCGAGCCTTCCTATTTATTCATATGTCAAGAGAGATTTCTACGAGTCGACACCACCGAGAAAACCATGTTTGATACCCTGTTGATTGTTTAATTAAGCGGTTTTGCTGGAGATAGAGGAGAACCAAAAGAAAGGGTTGATTTCGATGGCATGGTTCGCAATGACCGGTGTGCTTTTTGTCATGTTTTCAATCCAGCAAGGGCAGTCGTACGCCCTGTGGCTTTCGTCATCTTCCTAGCAAGTTTACAAGATATGCATTTGAGGTGTTCCTGAAATACAACATTTTGGTTATTTCTGCCCATGGTCAGCTGCTTATCGTTGTCGACGATGGTGTCCTTTTTGGCTTGCTGCATGTCATCCACATCGAGCAGGTCAATCCGCTAACCTTGGTCTACACGGTCTACATGTATTGGTTCGGACCCATGATCTACATGATAGAGCAATGTTTCTGCGCTTCTAACTTATTGCCGGGTGGCAAAATTGTATAGAACACACCGCCTGTCATCTCCCATTCATCATGTCTCACATCGCCGACGCCAGGCCATGAAGAAAGAATTTGGAATTGTACAAGGTTGTGCGGTTCCACCCCGGCGGTATCCAGTGGATCAGACGAAAGACCCCTTTTTGGGCATTGTACAAAGAGGTTACTCCATCCCGAAACCTGTGCCATGGTTGGCTTTCCGCGCCCTTGGATCGCAGCCAGAGCTCATCCAGAACGAGGGGTAAGACCCACTCGGAGCCACCGTGTGAACTTTGAAGAAGCATGCGGTGAATGGGCACGACGTATGACACCCCTTCGGAGCCGACGTCATGGAAGAAAAGAGACTTTTCCGTCTGCCATTCGGAAGGCAACGTTGGCATCAGCTACCGAAACCCTCTTTTTCTGTGCCTTGTGGGGTCCTCGGACTTGGGATAATTCCCGATGCCATGGGAATCATAATAACTTTCTGTCAATTGTCTCGGCGACGCAAAAGCCTTCCAACGAATGAGAACTGCTGACCGGTCTTCGGGGGAAGGTTATTTACCTCATTTCTGGTTCCCTGCTAGGTGGCGAAAGTTCACCGTCAATACAGCCTGTAGATCTTCGAATCGCTGAAATTCGGGTGATGTCTGGTCACTGGTCACACTTGGCTCGGGAACGTGACATTGCGGCCCATCCGTCGATTCAATATCATGAGTCTTGTTCTTCTACTCCGTGCCGTGACTGGTTCTAGGCCGGTGGCCATCCTTCGATCGCCTGCAGATGATCCCTAGCTGATATGGTGCTGTTCGCATGAGAATGACCACAATCGTCATTGGGGACGACTCAGAGTCCTGAGTCAGACATGGAAACCCCCTCACTCATTGACCTTGCGGTGCTGCGAAGCTGCAGATCGGAACCGATGCCGACAGGATCAATGACATGCTCGGCATGCCAATGCCATGTAGGAGGCGCAGCGCAGTCCTCGGTCTCCCAGTTCCTCCGACGTCCCCGATACAGACTGCACGATGCATGGTCACAGCCAGTAAGGCCGGGATTAGGGACAATCGTATGATCGGACTCGATGGGCTATGACGGGGACAGCGTTGTTCCATGTGTAACGTGACAGCCTCGGTGCTCGGCAGGTGATAAGGTAAGGCATGGAATGTTCTGCAAGATCTATCATATGGCGGTGAGACATGCTTTTGTACTGCAGCTGCCTGCAGGGTCTTAGGACAGCGTCATTTCCATCAATCCGATTGGAGATGCCGACGGCAGCTGCAGCTGTCTGGGCCGGGGATGACTTGACCTTCACTTTTACTATGGTTAAAAAACCAGGAGCACAATGTCCCTGAACATCTGCGTGGTGATCATAATGTCCCCCTCATTGGGACCAGGGGCCCGTTCATACAGCGCCGCAAAAAGGAAAAGTCATAGGAGCACCAGTGACTGTAGTCGGAGTCACCGTCACTTCGTGGGCGGAATAGGCGTATTGATCAATAGGATCTTGCCTGACGGTTGCTGGGTTTACCCTGAGCTGGTTGATATAGGCTCGTGTGAGAGGCCTTGGATTCGGCGGAACGAGTTGCCACTTTTCAAATCTCACGTAGTTTGGTCCTACAACTATCAGGAGGATGATGCGGACGTCGCCCGAGGAATTGGCGAACCACCACTTCGCATCGGCCTCCAGCTTGGGATGCGATTCACTCACTCCGATTTCAATAACGAGAGTAGGCCAACCGAGGTTTCTTCCTTGTTGTGGCTGACGGCTTCTTGGAACGAAAATTTGATCTGCTTGTTTTCCACTTATAGACTGGGCGTTGTAGGTTGTGGTACCACCCCAGGCTCTATCAGTTCTAGGAATTCCCATGGCCGATAGCCGATCAGAGAGAACGGAAACAACATTCTGGGTGGTGAACTCATGGGCAGGGGAAGAGAGGATCTTTATGATACCGATAGAGCCATCCCATTCGAAGCGATAGTCGACCCCGCCAAGACTAGATCGGTCATTGTCAAGTCTTTCAATTGCTGCCTTGGTGAGACCACGAACAAGTAGGAACTGGTTTCCCTGGTTTCCATGGGATATTAGAGTATTCAGGATATCAGTTGCATCTGTCTGGAGCCCTCTCATTAGTGAGAAGGTCTGAACTATATATCCGGGAGGCAGCACTGCCAATGGGTCAGGGTGCTCCGAAGCTGCTGTGACCTGTTGAGCCGGCGTCGCCATCTTTGTCTCGTCAGAATTTTTTCAGAAGGATGGAAGAATGTGTCGATAATGGGGAGGAGTGGAAGAAATATAAGGAAACTGGAGAAGAGGTGAGTGTAACGGCGCTGTAGCGGTCTATATATAAAGCGAGAACAGTTCAACGACGTTGTCGTTGAATCCTAGTCTTTTGCTCCTGACGCAGCGGTTATCCTTTTGAATGTTCCGAAAGCGGTAGATCGTGACAATGAGGAGTGGAGTGAAATGAAATAACACCGTTTGAGAAGTGGGAGGAAGAAGTAAAGTAGGCAAGAAAAGTCACAACCTTTTAAGTGAATACTTTCCTAAGAGGTCAAGAATATATGGAAACTTCACCAGTCTTGATGGTTACTTGGCTGTGAAGGTGATAAAAAAAGGTCTCTTCTCAAATATCCCGTAGCTCGTAAATGAGCTAAGTCCTTGCGGAGCGAGATAATTCCTTTTAATTTAACTAATAAGAAGGCTCGATTGGAAGCTTAATAAGCGACTCCTAGACTAGAAGCGTGGTTGGAGGCTTCAAGGCTTGATTGTAGGCTCGATTAGAGACTGGATTATTAACTCGCTATTGGTTGATTCAAAATAAAGAAAACGAGGCCTCGAGAATGGTGGTGGTGGAGATGCTGGGTTACGGAGTAGAACGCTCGGCGCTGTCACACTAGGCCTAAACGGAGAGAAAAGCCCTAGTAGGGCTTAAAAGTCACGTTATTTGCCTTTCTCTTACCAATCAGGAGTCAGTGCCAAGAGCCAATCGGGCTCAAGCTTAATGAACCAATCAGAGCGCGTAAAAGTTGGGTAATTTTTCCTGTATCTATAGCTACGCTCGCTGACGCTCGCTCTGCAAATGAACTGTGAAACTACAGTTGGAAGAGCTCGTACGAAATCCGCAAGCGTAAAAAAGGTCTGATTCTCGTATCAACTAGGGGGTCCATACTGCATCTCCGGGCGATCATAAACTACCATACACACGGGGAGGAAACGGGAAGTATGTAGGACGAGGACAATTGACATGGAAACGATCGTGATCGAGATCGTATGATGGCATCGTCATAATGCACGGAGGGAAAGACGTATAACGGCCTTTGTGCGGGAAAAAGTCCACCATACCATTATGTATTTCATCATTTTCCTTTCCTGAGCACACGCCCTGTTGCAACTTGGCTTGATCTCGATCTCGATCTCTCGGCGCCACATAGGTCAATGCTGTCATACACAGTGAAATTTGAATCACATGAATAATGTTGATGTCTCTGTACGACTACGACATTTTCTGTAAGGAGAAAGGACCTTCAACCCAGCCACCGCCACATGAACGGGGGAGTGGAGCGATCTACGATGCACCGCATTCAGGCCCAGAACCGCCAAGTCTTCATCGCCGGGTATGTCCGGTCCCTGCAAGGATGGTCGTATTGACAAGACATGGGTCAACGAGGTACGGGGCCTCGATCGATGGTATTTATTACTTAATTGACAGTTGTATTACACTGTAACTTACATGGAACCTAGGCAGGTTATTTACCTTAAATCATCCATTTACCAGATCGAGAATTAGAATGTCCACCGATCCAGATTCCACCGTTCTACTCCGTATCGGGATTTGAACCAGACTTGCCTACTTCCTTACAGTAACTGACTCCATAGGCAGTTTGCAACTCAATGAAAATCCCCCACTTAATGCCCCTAGTACTGTAGATCGCTGCGATCGCCGTACTCTTGACTTGCAGAGGAACCTCAGAAATAGTACTCCGTACGGGGTACTGTATCATACCATACATGCAAATGGATAGTGATACCGGGAATAACTCGCACTATTAGCCACGATCGAAAGGACTTTGATGACGCTGCTAATTATAAACGTCCTAGTGAATACTGATACTAGGTAAAGTTGCGATGGCGCGGGAAACCATTATTTATTGCTGTCAGGCTGTCACTGCCCAGTGCCGTAGGTACTATAATAATACCTAATTAACTGTGGGGTCTCCTTCCAAGTCCTGACCTGTACAGTATTGTCGTATTCGATACAAGAGATACTGATTCTAGAATTGAGGCATTTTGGTGACAGTCCCAGTACCATGGGCGAAGATGTTATGGTGGATATCAAACTTAAATAGGATGATCTTGGAGATACTATTGTGCTAATAAAGTTGGCATAGTGATGTATCCACCACCGCTGATATTTGTTTACACTTTATAGAATAACTTCTCATGTGTCATGAAATCGGATTTCGATTAGGTCAACTACGACAAGACTTGTCCATCCTCTCCTTGCCTCAGTCACCATACCGCCGCTTCCACAGCTGCCTTCCCCTCCCACAACAGCCCGGCATCACCTCCCGCGACTTCCTCGTCCCTGCCCACCCAGAGGCGACCGCACTGCGCCATCCAACCCACCGCAATGGCCTGGATGGCATACATCGTGAGATCCACCGGGTGGATGTTGACCCAGTCGCGGCAGCGCTGGGGATTTTCAGCAGAGGTGAGGAGTTTTGAGCCTTGAGCTCAAGCTCGGCGAAGTGAGACAGCCCTACCCAACCAAGTGGGTATTTGTCACAGGTATATGCGTAGTTAAATTGCATCTTCATCCGTAGGAAATATACCCCTGATTTCCTCACGTCAGAAGGTTACACAATGGCGCCAACACGTGGGACGGTGGGAAAATGTGTGCATGATACATATTCTGCAAATGCATGTCAGTTACGTCCCAAATAGCGACATCTGCACTCATAATAAAATATAAATTGTAACCTTCTCCAATTCTACGGGCGGAACTTGCAAGTTAATCAGGATTCTTCGGCATTGGGTTGCGAGACATCATCTTAGCACAATAAAAAAGGATGGGAAATGCGCTTACAGCTTACAGTATTTGCTTATCTCTGTGCCAAGTTCAATTCCCTCCAAGTTGGGAGCAGACCGCTCTTTCCTTGAACAGATGTATACCAGGATTACGAGCCGAGGTTCGCTTTGGCGCTAGCCATTGCTTGACAAAAGCCCCAATGTCACTGGATTTTTAACTCCAGCGCCAAGAACTCCTCTAATTGTCAATAATCCTTCGCTTATCGCCAAGAAGCAACGGGCGATCCACTGCCGCTGAGATATGGCGTGATAAGAAAGAAAAAGAGAAAAAAAAAAAAAGCCATCGATTACCACATCTGATTGAATTATGACGAAAAAAAAAGAGGAAACGAAATTGAGAGACAACAGAAGTCGATCGGCAGAAGATGACATCTCCATAATCCATATGCAGCTTCATGCGGAGAGCCCCGAAGCGAGTAGCTACTACCTAGATCGGTCTGCACTTTCTTGGTGTCCCCGCGTAGGAACTAGGAACAAGAAACGGGCCATTCACGTTGTGGGAATGGAATCTTCCCCTCTCTGCGAAAGCACGAGACAAAAGACTGAGGTGGCACAGTGGGCCCAGCTATCAATTCAATTCCATCGGGGTTTCGGGGAATTCCGAACATCGATTTGTCGGGAACTTCGGGAAATGATCAGAGCCTGTCCAAAGAAGAGGGCTATTCTTGTATGCGATGTCGTGAATCGTGATAAGAGACTTCGAACGGAAGTGATAATATTCATGAGAATAAATGGGTTCGTGGTCATTAAACATCGATATTCCCCCTGATGATTTCTTGGTTCAATTGCAATTCGTGTTGCCTTGCGAGGGCATGCAAGCAAATTGCATTCGTTTCATCCCAAGGTTGTTGCTAAGGATAAGACTAGCATGGGGGGAGGAAACATCCATTATTATCCGGCTTAAATTCCCGCCGGTAACCGCTCTCCAAAGAGTCAATTTCGATCAATCCTGGGATGATTGAGCTTTCTGCGAAGCAATTGCACATGTGAAGCTCAGGAACAAGGAATCGATTGCGATGGTCTTTTCTCCTCTCTGCGCCTTAGATTAGAAAAGAGGGAGTGTGGGAAGAAGATTCAGCAGAACGGGCATCGAAGGGAAAAAAAAGAGAGAGACGACGCAAAAGGACATCAATTCGAATGCCATTGATAACGGCAGGCCAGAAGATGAACAGGCCCAACAGGGTGTTCCCTCATATCTATCCTCGCTTATGGGCTTCAACGATAGGATGGATTTAGTTGAAAGCACTCAGACCACCCAGCGGCCCGCAACCCCACACAAGGAAGGTGCGTAGTGCGCTCTTACTGCAGGCGTACTGATTTGACGCTTTCCACAAAAGGTCCCGGCTCTCGTCGGCCTCGTCCAAGGAAAGAAGGAAGGAGCTCTCAACCCCTCAATTCTGAAGCTGCAAGGTCCCAGTAACTACTCAGCGCCATCCCCGTCCTTCTCCTTTTTCTAGAAGCTCTCGGAGAATTGGAACGTGGAAGATATTGGAATTCGAATTTCCTACTTTCTTACCCCAGTTCCTCACAATTCATTACGTCTTCGCAGGCCCACGGTGGGCTGTTAAAAACCTTACCTCTTTCTCTCTCTCCACTTCAGCTCGAGTAGTCTCGCCCTTTTGACGCTGACCGACGAGGATCAACCCACGTCCCTGGAGATCTGTCGATCGTCTCGATCCAATTCTATTACTCAATTCCATTACTTAACTTGTTTTAATTGCAGACCCGTTGTTCAATGCCAATGTCATGACGCGAACTACCATCGAGGGTGCCCATCAAGGCACCCCTTCGTGGGACAGCAATAATGATGCCAGCAAACTGGACGCTCACGATGCGACACGCCCCAAGGGGCGCATCCGACGCTCCATGACGGCCTGCAACACCTGTCGCAAGCTCAAAACCCGATGCGACCTCGATCCACGCAGCCATGCGTGTCGTCGCTGTCTATCCTTGAGGTCAGGATTGTTTTCTTCTGCTTCGTCGCACATGGGAAAGCAATCGAGATGGGGAAACTGACCGTCTTTCGCAGGATTGATTGCGAGCTGCCAGAAACCCCAGAAAGATTCCAGGACAATGCTCTCGCTTGGCCAGAGGCCACCACGGCCATTCCCTGCATCGAGGAGCGTCTTACTTCTCTGGAAAGAAGTATGAGCGAGTTGACCAGTATGATGCGGCAGATGATGGACCGCTCCCCAAACATGTCTTGCAGCTCGACCTCGAATTCGATGAGAAGCTTGGAACTGGAAGAGCCCGCCGTGAGCGAAGGGATTGCCTTTGCTCCGGTGGTGCCCAAGCCGGTGCATTTGATCCGGGAGCTTCATTCCGAGTTCTTTGGCGAACTGGACAATCCCTCGATCAGCACCCATCTCCTGGGCGATATTGTCACCAAGGGGATTATAGACTCGAAGTTGTCTCTGAAGCTGGTCCAATTGTGAGCGATGACCTTCTTCGCAGTTGTCTGGGTTTCCGCTCATTTGAACTGCACTGTAGATTCGTGGATCATTTCGGCTCTTGGGTGTCGATAGACGATCCGTCCGATATTCACAGCGAGATGGGGCAGAGCGATCCACTGCTCTTCAGCACAGCCTGCTTGCTGGCTTCGCGATATGTACCTGGCATGCCATCGCCCGTGACCAACGCCATGTATCTCCAGGTGCGACAAGCTTCGGCCAATGTTCTGTGGAACACGCCTCCTCTCAAGTACGAAGCGCTCCAAGCCTTGACGCTTCTTTCCCTGTGGGGAGTGACCGTTCACAATGAAGGGCCCATGGACAGCTGGTTGCTGAGCGGGATCTCAATCAACCATGCTATCATTTCCTTCGATTTCCTCAACCGTGTTCCGGCCGAGTACGTGGTTACTGACGAGATGCTCAAGAAATTACGCTTGTGGAATGCCCTCTGTTTGACTCAGTTGCAGTATGTGCGCCATTGCGATTCACTCGTCTCGGACATCATGCTGACCGCTCAATTTCAGTTTTGCAATTGGAAACGCTCGTCCACTCAACCTGCAGCAAAAGTACCTGGACCATTGTTCGAGGATCCTCGAACATCCGAGCGCCACATTTGAGGATGGCAAAGTCGTCGCAGAGATTCAGCTGTACACGATAACCCTGAAGCTACAAACCAACAATCAGTGCATGCGATTCGCTCATTCCGAGTACGACGAAATGGAACACTGGAAGATGGAATGGGCGCATCTTTTCAGTGAGTAATGCTTCAATTTCATCGCTCGTTTGCTTGTTTGCTGGTCTTCAAACTAAACAGGCATTATAGACACGGCGGGCGAGCAACACTGCACATTGGAACTCAGCCTCTGGTTCTGCCAACTTCTCCTCCATCGGACCGCTTTGCGCCTTCGGCCTGAATCCGAGAGACTCCTCCCCGAAATTATCGAAAATGCGCGACTGATCATCACAAGATTCCTTCAGGTCCGACCGTACCTGGCACTGAACTTGATTGATCATGTCTTCTTCGTCGTTGGCTACGCCGCAGTGACCCTCTGCGACTTCAACGTCCTGGACCCGCTCATCGACCAAATCCAAGGGTTTCTACTTCATCTTTCGCCGAATGATCAGCACATTGGCTATCGATTTGCTTGCGTGATCGGTGAGCTGAAACGTCGATATACCGAAGGGACCCGTCCGTCCCCGGTCGATATCAAGAGCTGCTCGTCGTTCGAGGACCCCGGCAGGCTGAGTGCGGAGAATCCCGCCGAGCAATTCATGCCGTCGTTGTTGAGCACGATTCCGGAGGGGTATGGAGCTTTGGAACAGCTTTTCGCGGGCTTTGTACCATCGCATGCGCTCTCGGGGGGAGCGATATTTTCGAATGTCAGCGTCACGAGTGGGATTGTGGCTCATCTTGACGAGTGATTGAACATAGTTTGTCATGGAAGCAGTGAAAAGGAAAAAGGGGAAAGGGGAAAGTTGGATAGCCACAATTTCCTTCGTCGATGGCCTTTTCTTTTTCCTTCCTTGAAGCTTCAATTTCTGCTTGGTATAGCGCATTCTTGTCGGTGTCAGGCGTTTGAGCGAAGGTTTTATGTAAATAGTTTTGTCTTGGAAAGAAACCACTTCAACTTGGTCACTCGGTTTGTCGGTTTCATTTCGCTACTTGCTGGCCTTCGATAAGAAGCAACCAAGAGCCTCCGGTTTCTCTTGGTACCTAGGTAGACATGCCTCTTACAGGCATGTCTCCGACTGCGCATAGCCCTCAGACCAATCTGGAAGGTCAATGCACTGGAAGATGTATGTACTGTAGCATTGCATCTGCACGTGCAATGCAGTGCAATGTCCACAGTGTAGATAGACTACGTATGTATAGACTACGTATGTACTCGGGTATGTTGTGCAATCTACACCATTCCAGAGACGTCGAACGTACTGACTGCATCGTTCAAGAAAACTAGAAAGTTACTCCGTAATCATCACCACTTTTTGATCAGCGGCACCGTATCAATGATCCAAATCTATCCCAGAAAGGCTCTCCCAGAGAGATAGCAATCGCCTTGGTGATCTCCAACGAGTGTGCAGTATATTCGGACCGATGCGCTGTGTGCATTTCCAGCCATCTACTGACAAATGCCGCTTCCACCGAGACCGGCCGTCGGGTAGAATACCTTGGGCTGGCCGCTTCCCATGGGAACGGGAATGTTACCGCTCGAATCAACCGTGACCGTGGCGCAGGAGAAGATCTCCGTCAACTGCTGTCCAGAAGAGTAGCCGGAGCCGCCGAGCGTCAGGGTGTACGAGCTGCCCGAGGCGCCGAGATTGGACAGAACGGTGATCACCTGAGATCCGTCGGTGCCTTTGCGCATGGCGAGGGTGCTGGTGTCTTGATAGATGGGGACGTTCTGGATATTTACTATTAGCTGTGACGAATTGGGTACATCGAGAGGATATTCTTTACCTTCCACGTCACATAACCCTGATCCTGGCTGATGGCGTAGTTGCGGATCTGGTTCGTGACGGCAACGAAACTGTAAAGTTCACTGTCTGTTGAGTACCCAGACAGCCAGACTGCTTCGCGGTTCGCAGGATCGTTGCCGCCGCTGTAGTGCTGTTCCTGACCGGCGTAGATGATCGGAATACCGTCTGACAGGATTGTAAACGCGATGGCATTCTTCGCAAGGGCGACGTCGCTGGTGTATCTAGGCGCCGATGTCAATACGACTTCGAGGACACTGTATTTACAAAGACTGCAGTGAGTGACTTACGATGCAAAACGAGGGTTGTCATGATTCTCGAGGAACGTGCCCATCAGAGTCGAGTCGGCGCAATCGGATTTGACCGTGTTGATCATGTTGTATAAGTCGTTGATACTGCCCGATGTGGACTGGAATGCCCTCAGGAGCGGATAGTAGCTAAGACTGAATGTTAGTGACGTGTCAGGCTTGTTTATGGATGCACACTTGCATTGGGTAGTTGAGCACGCCATCCAACACTTCCTGGTACGGGCAGGTGTAAGCAGTATCGCCACTAAAGACTTCTCCAACCGAATAGACACCCGCAGCATCATTAAAGCCTGGCCAGAAATCCTTTTGGACATGGCGCACGGTATCAATGCGAAGCCCGTCAACTGCCGAGACCGTCAGTAGTCGGTCTAAAAGCTTTCGAGTTGACATCACTTACTGGAATAGTTTCCGACCAAAGAGTCAACCCACTCATACCAGATGTTCTGAACGTCGGACCTGGTGGTGTCGAGATCCACCAATGCCACGTTAGTATCACCTAGCCAGCAGTTTTCGACTTCCGTTTGGTCTTCGTAGTTGCTGATGAGGCAGTATGGGTGGAAGTAGTCGGCGGAGTCGAAAGGGTTGAAGACACTATAGTCCACCGAGTCGCCCGATCCTGCCCATCCCTATTGGAGTTCAATATATGAGAGTTCGTCGACTCGCAACGAGAACAACAGTGAGACAAACCATATGATTGGCAACTACGTCAACCATGAGATACATGTTCCGCTCGTGAAGTGCCGAAGCAAGCGCCCGGAGGTCGTCGGCAGTGCCATAGTTGGGTTCGAGCGAATAACTAGGACCATCAGCCGGTGCTCTTGACACGATGCAGCGTCAATGCTTACATGTCCTGCTGCCAGTAGCCGTGATAGGCACTTCCATGGCCGGTCGATCCGGGGAGCTGTGCAGTCACGGGAGTAATCCAAATGGCCGTGAAGCCCATGTTCTGGATATAGTCCAGCTATATAGTATAGTTAGCATCGGATCCGTATCCGATACGCCACAGGGGCATTGCAATAGAAACTCACCTTGTTGATGATCCCTCGCCACGTGCCGCCGCAATATGCCTAGAATCGGAGTCAACGCCTGCAATCAAGGTCGATTCAACCACCAGCTACATCGTACCCTGGCACTCGTATCGCACTCAGCAGTCGTCGAGCCATCGGTCCGCGCGAAACGATCGGTGAGAATGAAATAGATGGATCTGGAGCGCCAGTCGGCAGGCGTCGCGGCGATGGCGGTTCCAGCCAGCCATGAAACGAGCAGCGACGACCATCGGAGCGACATGGTGGAAGGAATCTTTGTCTGTGCTTGTACTGTCTGCAGATTGTCGATGTAATTGAAAAGACAAACGCCTCTCGCGGCTGTATTTATGCTCGTTTCAATGGTCTCCACGACCCTCCATTCAACATTGTCAATCTCGCTGAAACGTTGGAAAGCAGGCGATGCCGCGATAGAAACGAAAGACTGCCGATCAGTTGAACTTCGTCCATGACTCCGATGTTAAGGATTCTCTGGAGAAGCGTCTCCGTCAAATGACCGCCCCTGGTCACTTGCGAAACGGCCTGCGACGATTCACTAGTGCGGGACGGAGCCACTGCCCCTTGCAGTTGGCAGTTGAAGAGTCTATCGATGATACCCATCGATAATGATTGAAACTTCTAAAACTCGTTGCAAATTACCAATTTCACAAGAGACAAGATTAGAAAGAAAGCAACTGGACATAAGGAACGAAGGTCTCTGGGTCTTGGAACGAGCACGCGACTTGGTCCTGGGCTGGGAAGGCGCCAAAGAAGACCAACCGCGCTCGTCCTCTTCAGCTTCTCCTTTCTTCTTCTTGCCAGTCGACTTCTTTTTAGGCAGTTAGCATCAAATGCTTTTACTCTTTCTTGGTCTTCAAGTAATTGGACTTTAATTCAGGTTTCTTCATGCTCTCGGTGGTTCGCTCGGTCCCCCGTGTCGAGGGAAGGAGCAGGTGAGGGAGATTCCCTTCCTTGAGTGATTGTATCTTCTGCTGTTGAAATTTGTCTCTATTCCGTAGCCACCTACCACGGTATTTGGTTGATTGATCGGGAATCATAGCTCCTACTTCCTCGCACGGCAAGAGTGGCCACAGCAGGTGCAAGGTGCCTGAAGCTCCTTCCTAAAGCGCACTTCCTTGAGACTATAAACCCCCCCCCCCTCGTTTTTGTCTCCTCAAAGGTCTTGAATCTTACGACTATCAAAATCGAAAAGACCTCTGCAGACGCCACAATAGATATACAACAGCACCAATAGGCTTACATATCTTGACATATGAGTTAGTTACCCGGATAGCCAGTCATGAACCAACGTCAGCTCCTCGATCAAGGAGAAGAGTGATAGCTCTGTGGCCATTCTCCACAGCCAAATGGAGAGCGGTATCCCCGGACGAGTCTTTCGATCAAAGGAACGTCTAGTGCTGTATCGTGATCGAGCATGGATGTATAGCCATGTTCCCGTTGAACGATGGGATCGCTGGCTGAGGAAATGGTGGACATGGAGCTTGCCACAGCCTCTTCCAGGTTCTTCAGACGCTGCTTGAGGTTCCTTCCTAGACGGTCACATGAGTCTCGCAGAATGGAGACGGCGATCACGGGACCTTTGTCCTGACGATAATTCCGCTGTGCAATGCGGTTGTGGTATCTTTTGCACTCCTTTAGGTCCAGATCGGACAAGTTTTCCTTCGGGCTGGGTGATACTTCTTGCATCGTGTTCGCTGCAGCCATGGCTATCAAGTAGATATCACTTGGAGTTTAGGTTTCTGCAACAGTAATCGATCATTTGCCAGGCTTTGTCGCCTAGAGCTGAGTTATCTAGTTTCCTGTAAGGGCGCGTGGCTCCTAACATCAGCTCCTGTGAGAAGAGGCCTTGGGGTCATGTGATGGCTGGCTGACCATAGTAAGTATTCTGGCGGTGTCAAGCGGCGTGCGAACGCTTTAAGTTTAGCCAAACCGGCACGCTATTATCCCGAAGTGTACCACTCATCATCTCCAACTCTCCATGAGCCCGAACAATCTCTCAGAAACCCGGTGTTTATCCCCGAAAGCTTCTTGGTTGACAACTTGACAGGGGACGGGGATTCCCCACACCTTAATCCTCCGCATGTGAATCTCAGGGGCCTTTCATCTCGATGGTTTATGCCACACTGCCAATGATGGGCCGCCAGCTTCATTAGCGAAACAAGCTACAGCCCAAGGGTTACATCAACGACCGTGTCGGACTCCGAACGGCTTCTGCTCTTTGCACTCGGTCATTGGCGTTTCCTTTGATTTGGTTCAAGGTTGTGTCATGGCATCCCGATTCAGTCTTTACCCCGACATGCTCCACAGCCGATCCCCGCTTTTCTGCATGTCGTGACTTTTAACTTTGGCACTCAGTTCGACAGCATGTGAGCGCTTAAGAGTCTAGTACAAGCCACACCACTCTACGAGGGGCTCGGCCGTCGCATCGAGGGACGAAATGAGGCTATTCACAAATTGATGTTGCATCGCGACCGATGGGAAACAACTATATAAACTGGTCGTTGAACCGTGGATACCGACAGGATGACCAGGCTCGTCGTGCAAGTTGTCGCCATCATGCATTTCTTCAAATCCAGCCTGGGTGCGCTGAGCCTCGCTCAAATTGCAATCGCTGCACCGCCGCTTGCCCCTCGAGCAACGGGCTCCCTAGACTCGTGGTTGGCGACCGAGACCCCTTATGCCCTCGATGGTGTGTTGAACAACGTCGGCGCCAGCGGTGGAAAGGCCCAAGGTGCCGGCGCCGGTATCGTCATCGCAAGTCCAAGCAAGAGTGATCCCGACTGTACGTTGTGTTCCAAGATACTCATGAAAATGCATGCATTGATCAAGACGTTTAGACTTCTTTACCTGGACTCGCGATGCTGGTCTGGTCATTAAGTGTCTGGTTGACGAGTTTATCTCGACGGGAAATACAAATCTGCAGTCGGTGATTCAGAACTATATCAGTTCTCAGGTTCACTTGCAGGCCGTGTCCAATCCTTCAGGCGGTTTGTCAACCGGAGGTCTTGGTGAACCCAAGTACGAAGTCAATGGGGCTGCATTTACTGGCGACTGGGGTCGTCCGCAGAGAGATGGACCAGCGTTGAGAGCCACGGCCATGATTGCTTACGCCAACTGGCTTATCGTACGAAGCCCCATTCCAAAGCCACGGGCTTCGCTATCTAACTCCTCTTCCACAGGCCAACGGACAGTCTTCCACAGCCAACTCGATCATCTGGCCCATTGTCCAGAACGATCTGTCGTACGTAACCCAGTACTGGAACTCGACCGGCTTTGGTACGTTTTTTCTTTATTGTGATTGTGCGTGAAGATCGTTCTAATCCACGATCCGTCAGATCTCTGGGAGGAAATCAACAGCTCTTCGTTCTTCACCACGGCTGTTCAGCACCGCGCTCTTGTCGAGGGTTCCACTCTCGCGCAGAAGCTGGGCCATAGCTGCTCGAACTGCGATTCTCAATCACCACAGATCCTGTGCTTCTTGCAATCCTACTGGACTGGTTCTTACATACTTTCGAATACCGGTGGTGGTCGTTCTGGAAAGGACGTCAACTCCATCCTGGCAAGCGTCCACACTTTCGATCCTGCAGCAGGATGCGATGACACCACTTTCCAGCCTTGCTCCGCTCGAGCCCTTGCGAATCACAAGGTGGTCACGGATTCATTCCGTTCGATCTACTCGATCAACTCGGGTATCGCGCAAGGCAAAGCAGTGGCCGTCGGTCGATACCCCGAGGATGTCTACATGGGCGGTCATCCATGGTACCTGGCCACCCTAGCCGCGGCCGAGCAGCTGTACGATGCGCTCTACCAATGGAATAAGATCGGTTCTCTCACCGTCACGGACCTCAGCTTGGCCTTCTTCAAGGACATCTACCCCAACGCCGCCACGGGAACCTATGCCTCTTCATCCTCGACATATCAGTCGATCGTTGCGGCCGTGAAGTCCTACGCCGACGGATACATGAGCGTTGCAGTAAGTGAAACCATGGCAACAGTACAGTTCATTGCTCGAAACGAGCTAACCGTCGTCGTCCCAGCAAAAATACACTCCCTCCAACGGTGCCCTCGCCGAGCAATTCTCCCGGAACGACGGCACCCCACTCTCCGCCGTCGACCTGACCTGGTCCTACGCCTCGCTCCTCACCGCCGCCGCGCGCAAGAAGTCCGTCGTCCCGGCCTCCTGGGGCGAGTCCGCCGCCAACACCCTGCCGTCGACCTGCTCCGGCTCCTCCGCCACGGGCCCGTACGCCACGGCGACCAACACGAACTGGCCCGCCGCCACCTGCACCGCGACCCCGACCGCCGTGGCCGTCCGCTTCAACGAGCTGGTCAGCACCGTCGTTGGCGATGGCATCTATGTCGTGGGATCGATCGCCGCGCTGGGATCGTGGAATACCGCCGCGGCCATTCCGCTGAGCGCGAACCAATACACCAATCAAGCGCCGCTGTGGTATGCGAGCGTCACGTTGCCTGCCGGAACGAGCTTCCAGTACAAGTACATCAAGAAGGAGAGTGATGGTAGCGTGGTCTGGGAGAGCGATCCCAATAGATCGTACACGGTGCCCAAGGCGTGTGGGGTTACTACTGCCACGGTGAACGATAGTTGGAGGTGATATGACGGCATCTAGGGTTCATACATATCAATCCTGTCACAATGTTGGACTTTAGAGAACATCTGGCATATATATATATATAATATCGACACAATCTTGTCACACTATACGATGACTTGGAAAATTTGGATATATTGAAAATTTTCTCATTGATGGTGTTGTCCAAGGTATCGCTACCGGATGCTCTAAGCTTTATATCCAAACTATCTGATGCGAATGAATGCCATGCAAATCGAAAAAGAAAATACTCGAACCGCCGAAGCCAGATGGAAACAGAAGATCAACCGTTGACAGAAACAAAACACAATCCCACCAATCCAATGTGCAGGAATCAATCAATCGGCAAAATAGAAGACACGAAGGTTAAGAAGAAAAAAAAGGAGATCACAGGTCAGCCTTTTTTTTTTTTGTTTTCCGTTCCCGCTGGATCAACCAGGTGCTGCACAGTGAAGGATCGAATTAAGACAGAGGCCGAAGATAGATCACAAACAAAAGACAGAAAAGCCAGAAAAAAGCCACCCGCGCTAAAACTTGTCAGATCTGGGTTCGATAGATGAAAAAGTGAAAAAGAAGTCGATGTTGACAGGTCGGTAATGATGGAGCTATATAATTTGCCGAAGTGAAAATCACCATGTTTCCTACGAATGGGAGTTAGCAAGAAATGTTTCAATCGTCGAAAAGGGGCACCCGTCAAAACTTACGGCGATGTACTGTCCCGCTTCCTTCTTGTTATCCCAGAACAACTTGGCTTCCTCGTAGTTGAGGTTACCCTTGGCCATGGCTACGTCGATCAACGCGGCCTCGACACCTTCACCCATGCCCTTTCCGCTGCCGCAGACGAAGACGCGTCCGTCCAGCGCGTTGATGACGAACCACACCAGGTCCGCCTGGTGACGCACCTCTTCCTGGACGTACTTGCTCTCGCCGCGGCGGCTCTGCACGACCGTGCGGACCTTGTCCTCCTCGACGCCCCACTCGCCGCTGTAGAGCTCGTCGAGCAGCGAGTCCCGCACGCCCTGGAGCACCCACACCTTGTTCGCGCAGTTGGCCGACTGGAGACGTCGTTGCACGAAGCCGCGGAACGGGGCGATTCCGACGCCCGCGCCGATCAGGAGCATGGGACCGTCGGACGCAAAACGCTTCGCCAACGGGTTAGCCATCAGCCCGCGGAACATGGGGACGTGGAGATGGACGGACTGAGGGTCCAGGCCGCGTCTCTCCGCGTCGATGAGTTTCTGGGCCAGCTCTGCCAGGTAGCCCGATCCGACGCCGGTGCGCGTTCCGCCCTTCCAGTCTTCGCTGTCGGCGACGGTGACGGCGATTTCGATGTGGCGGCGGCTCTGGCCGCCCCTGACGGTGCACGAGATGAGGGGGTCCTGGGAGAGGGAGTAGAAGCGGGGCATCAGGGTGTTGAGCACGGAGAGCAGGTGGTCGAGAGGGGGCTGGGAGGATGGGAAGGCGTGCAGGAGCTGGGAGATGGTGATGTGCGAGTTGGTGCGAAGGTCGCAGAAGGCGCCCTGACCCTGGGCGGAGGAAAGGAACAGCAGGATCTTCTTCTCGTTGGGTTCGGAGGCATATTCGGCGAGCAGGCGGAAGAGAGGCTTCGAGGGAGGATAACTCTGGATGTCCGAGCACCAGTTGAGCAGCTCTCGGCGAGTGGTGATCAAATCCCTGGGCTTGTCGTCGCCCCAGATCGTTGGCCACCGGCCCTTGGCGGTGTGCAAGGTGACTTTCTTGTCGCGGATGGACTTGGGGATGCCAAGCATGTTGAAGATGTCTTCGACCTCCTCGTCTTTGTTCTTCGGGCACACGCCGATGGCACCGCCAACGACGAAGTCGACGTTGCCGCTCTCGGCTGGGTAGTCGGTGACGTCAATCTCGAAGTGGAATGTCCGCTTCTCCGCACCGGGCTTGGTAAGCTCTCGGGCGTGAGACAAAGGAGCACGGTAGACGTGATATGGCGGGTGAGGCTGGACAAATTGGGGAGGGTGGTCGGCAGGTCCCAGCTTCATGTCGACTGCCGATGCTGGGACGGGGGTGAAAGAGAGTGTCTTCTCGGGCAGGGGAACAATGTTGGTGAGTTCGCTGTCGATGGCGAGATAATCGATGTTCAAATTCAGGCTCTGGAATGCCTTGTTTGCGGGCGGGATGACAGCATTGAGGCCCAAGCTGGGGCCGGTGATTCTCTTGAGCGGCAGGCTGCGGCAGCATCCACCTCCGCAGCAGACGGTTGCCACCTTCTGTGTGCCTCCAGTTCCGACGTTCTCCAGAACCCGCCTCATGTCCTCCGAGTTCTGTGAAATGAGAACCGTCGACGCCCGGCGTCGATGGCTATCGACGGGTCTGACGGGAGGGGACTTGTGCTGGGATTCATATACCTCGGACTGCGGCTCGGCGGGAGGTGTGATCGGTGTCGACGGGGATTCCGAGTCACTCTCTTCGGTTGTCTGCTGGGATGAAACCGACGAGCCATTGAAATTGATGTCTGTCACCGACAAGCTTCGCACCCCACGGGGTTCTTCGGGAATTGGGTTGTCAGGGTGGGAAGTCGACGAGACCGGTATGTTCCGGTGGTCATGGTGAGCGGGATGCGTACCCGTCGACGCCACGACTGCCGATGGCGGCGACGGAGGAAGTACGGCGTGGACTGTAGAGCAGAAGCAAGACATCCGTCAGTAACTGATTCCAACGCGGATGTCTTGGACAAGAAACCAAGGTGATAGAGAGCGGGTGATTTTGAAGGAAATTGATCATTCCGCTCAGCGGAATATATCTCGAAGTGACAAATTGTCGATACTTACTTACCCATTGAATTGCTGAAAAATCTGTAACTCGCACAAGCGATAGTCACACCGGGGGATGCGAGAGGAGCGAAGTGAGGAAGTCGTAGGAAGAGAAGGCGAGACGTGGTGGTGGTTGGAACTTGGTAGTTCACGACGAGTGGAAAATGCACCAGCGGAGAGCGTCCGTCATATAGTAATGACGCACTAGCGAAAGCGCGACGGGGCAGACGGGGAGGGGAGAGGTTCCAGTGCAAATTATCTAAATCAGAGCAGTGGAGGTTGGAACATGTCAAGACTCAAGCGACAGGAAGTACAAAGAGGATGGAATTGTTATGAGAATGAATCAATTGAGGAAGTGGTGGGAAGATGGAATCATGAATGGTTCTTGACCCGAGGAAATCCTTAGCTTTGGCCTGGGGCAAACGTATTAATACAAACCCACCCCGGGACTTCGGTTCCGTGTCATGTATTGTACGCCGAGCCGCGTGGATGTGGTAATGCTGCGTAACGATAGCCCCGTACGAGGAGCTGAGATGTACGTAGCCGAATTAACTAATTTTTTTTATTATTTTTTTTGGAAATATTCTCATAAGTGATTCAGGAAAAAATAACATTCAATTTGATATGATTACGCTCAAGAAAATGAGGCGAGAAGACATCATCAGATCACGCTTGGGGGAATAATTCGCCACTTGCAATGAGTTTTTCCGCGGTGAGGTCCAACGGCATTTCTCATTACGTTGAGGGATCAGTGCGACCGTCGAGGATGATCGGTCTGCCGTCCGTTGATACTTTCGGCCAGTCCATAGGAAATACTCGGTAGGATCATGTGCTTCCTTTCAACTCTGTCCGTACTGGGTTGCGATTCTATTTCCCTTTCGAGTGCGCTGGTCCCCGTGGAGAAGAAACAAAGAGATCCCTCCCACCAACTAACTTGACTACTGTGAGATCTGCATTGCATCACTACTGCAGAGTCCAGACCAAGTTAAGCCTGGAAGCTGGCCAGACTCTGCCAGCCCAAAGTGAACTTGACGTGGCTATTGCATGCTAAACCTTCAATGCTTTGAAAAAGCGACTCAGAAAGTGGAGTGACGAGGAGATTTGATCTAGTGGTATGAGCAGCTGGCGATAATAATCACTGAATGAATCCCTCTTCTGAAAGTGGGCAAAGTGACATTCGTGTAATGCAGTACGGGGACCGTCAAGGCTTGGCTGTGTAATTACCGGTATTAGTGCCGGTCGCCGGGTTTGTCCGCAACTATCTAATCTGATCCGGATGCAGACGGTAAAACGTTGTCAATCGGTTGAGAGGAAGCACCACTTTTTTCCCCCCTGACTTGTCTGGTAAAATGTACACAGCCGGAAAAGAAAATACATAACCGAATCATAATCGAGCTTTGTCTGATTGCAAGGCCTCGAAACACGAGAATCAAACAAGGGCAAGTCAGGACACGCGGTTGATTGCGTTTCCGGCAACACGTGATGACCTGCTGAGCCGGATCAGATAACACGGCTGAGCGAGCACCCGATGTCAGGTTACGCGAGACAAACAGTTGAACAGGAATGCCAACATTTTTGAAATATTAATGAAATGAAATGAAACATTGATGGACCAAGTAACCTTACACAGTACAATAGCGCCTTCTAACCGAAGATCAGATGAGCCCGGTTGAGCAGCTAGGAGAACGCCCAGTGGGGCTCGGCCGATGTCGGCAAGAGTCAGTTGCGTATCATATCAGATCATCAGGAAATAATCTGATTGTCCCTTGAATTCCCAACCACCCGGTTGCTGGCTGCAGCTCCACCAACCCCATCTCCATCTGTCCTTCTGGAACTTCAGGAGAATGCCGACGTGTGTAGGAAAGTGGATCTGTCGTCGACCCTTGTTTTATGAACCGCCGGTCTCGTTTTACAATTATCTGATCGTGCTATTCCTTGAAGGGAATGCTACGGTATCCTAACTAATCAACTGCACAGGAGTCCTCTCCTAGTCGACGAGACGGCAGACGCAATACCGTCTATCGATAGCAGCGATGATCGCGATCTCCAGACGGAGTCAATACTCCGTATTCACATTGCTTTTGACGAGGCTAAAGTAGCCCGAGACAGTCTATATTGACGCACACGGTCTCTCCCCTTGACTCCGTATTCGGTACATCCTCGTCTCCTTTCTTGCATCGTTGGTTCTAGAATCCTGCCATGTGTCTTTGCAGAAGTTGCAGCCCATCGGACGGTGGAACTTTCTCATCCCCCCCCCTCCTCCCCAGCACCACATCTCTCACACCCGACGAAATTCAACCATCAGCTTCCGACTTTTCGGCGGCGCAATATACTCGTCGACCTGCTCGATGCCCTCGTCGTCGACGATCACCGTGGTGAAGTTGGAATAGATGGCCGCCGTAACCAATTTGATTTCTGCCATGCACATTAGATTGATCCACGATTATGCCTCCATTTCCATTTGATTTTCCAAACTCACCCTGCAACGCAAAATTACTCCCCAAACACATGCGCCCACCGCTCCCGAACGCCCAAAACATCCGTCGCATATCACCGCCCCCGCCCCCGGGTGTCGTCGCCAACCACCGCTCCGGAAGCCAGGACAACGGCTCGGGAAACACCTCGGGATTCCGATGCAGCGTGTACGCCGACGAGCTGACCGTGACGCCGCCGGGGATGTTCGCGTAGCCCTCCAGCGTGGTCCCCGCGGGCGAATCCGGGGTGATCCTCGGCTGGAGACCGGGGACCGCGGCGTGCAGGCGCAGCGTCTCGTGGACGATGGCGTGCAGGAGCGGGAGGCTGTCCACTGCGTGGGCGGAGGGTAGTGGTAGTCTTCTTCTTCCCCCTTCTTCTTCTTCGTCCGAATACACGATCGGCGGCGACAGCGCCGACGCCTCCTCGCGCAATCGCGCCTGCAGCTGCGGCCGCCGCGACATCTCCCAGATAAGATACGTCAAGGTGATGCCCGAGGTCTCGTGGCCGGCGACGAGATGATCCAGCATCTCCGACGCGACGGTCAGCAGCCTCTCGCGGGGATCGGCGATGGTCTTGGCGAGCCCCTGCGAAAGCTGGCGATACACAACGGGGCTCGTCCCCGGATCATCCCCATTGTCGATGCACGCCTGCGCCCTCTCACACAGCGCCAGGCACCACCGCTCCACGTGCCCCATGCTGCGCTCCTGGGGCGTCTGCCCTTTGAACCGCTCGTACGAGCGCAACCACGTATCCCGCGCCGCCGCATCCGCCACGAACTCAGTCCCATTACGCAACCCGAACAGATACGCCGAGGTGAAATCCATGCCGACGCCCTGCATCAGCGGGAGGACGTTTATTACTTGCTTGCTGCGCGCCAGCCGGTGCAGCACGGGGAGGAACCGCCGCCGCACGACCTCCCCGGCGATGCATGTCCAATCGCGCGAGTTCTGCAGGTACGACTTGGCGTAGACGTGGCTCAACATGCGCTTCCGCGCCGAGTGCGCGCCGTACCCGCGCGTGCTGACCAGGTTGTCCCGGCCGAAATTCAGGAAAGCGGCGCGGTACCATGGGTGCTTCTCGAAGCCGCCGGTGTAGATGGTGCGCAGGCCGGCGAGGGAGTTGACGCTGAGTTCGTCCGGGGCGAGACGGACGACGGGGCCGAGGCGGGCGTGGAGGGCGTAGATGGTGCGGATCTCGGTGCCGGTGCGGCGGATGCGTTGGATCCAGCGGGCGGAGATGGGGGAGGTGAAGTGCGCGTTGGGGATGGGGGCGAGCGGGGAGAGGAGGATGGGGTGGAGAACGTAGTGGTAGAGGAGGTAGAGGAGGTATGCAATCGAGAGGATTGCGAGGATGGTGAGGGAGAGCATTGAAGCTGATCTCTTGTCACGAGGGCGGATAGAAGTGATGAGATAGTAGGTATCTACTGCATATCCACAGGGTGGGAACCAGCTAAGTCACTGAGAGCCTGTTTCTGCGTAGGAGATCATACACTCTTAATGATTTATCTCGGCAAAACAATGGCAACGCATCAGCATACGCCGCACTTATCACAGCAGTACATGCATCATCTAGCAGGGCCACCCCTGTATTATCTCACCGTCGGTATCCATCCACGAATCTATGCATCACATCCCACCGAGGACGTTGTCCCACCAAGTTCCAACCCAGATGCAGCCGTCCCAGAGGGGAAGTAGGTCCACCCCTTGCTTCCGTCGGGATTTGAGGCCCTTTGCTTGATCGCGGAGGAAAGCCGAAAGCCATTTGGCCGGTAACCTATCGAGCGTAGTACTTCGACCGAGGCAAATAATGATAATCAGTGGTAGTTTGAGATATCCTGGCCGGTGCATGTCTTTGGTGTCGTAGTTAGGGCACCATTTCGATCTTGAGAGGATCAACTGAGGCAATATTGACTCGCCAATTCTTCACGTTATGTCGTTTCATCCTCATAGCTATACACGTACATTCTCTACAATTCACATATCTCATCAACATGATACTATACACCAAAGACAATCAACACCAGCCCTAATTCATCCCCAACCCCAAGCCCAACCCAAGCTCGTCCCTCTTCACCAACGCCACGGGCGGAATAAACTGATGCTTCCCTCGAAAGAAATAATACACCGTCGCGAACGCGATCATCCCCACGAAGATCACCACGCTCCAATTCATCGTCTGCGGCGTCACCGGTGTAGTCAGAGGAAAGAATGCAAACACAAAGATGGGGAACAGGAACACCAATGCCGCCGTGTTGATGGCGAACCCGAATTTACCCAGTGACCATCGCCGAGGGGGTAGGGGTTGTCTGCGGATGCGCTTCACGAGAACGCAGCCAATCGACAGAATGTACGAGGACATGAGCGAGGTGATGGTGAGGGAGACGATGGCGGTGAGAGCGACTTGCGAGCCGATGTTGATGAGGGATAGAAGTGTCGTCACCGCCAGGGAGACCATGACCGCGTTGAGGGGGATGTTCCAGCCGGGTGTGACCTATCATATCCATGGTTAGATTGACATTCATGAACTTGTGAGGAGAAGGTCACGTACGTAGGCGAAGAAGTTGGAGAAGGGCACGCCCTGGTCTCGAGCGAACGACCATAACTGACGAGATGCCGTGGCGACTTCGGTGATGGTGCTGGCGGTGAGAGTGACGACCAGAATCGCCGTCATCGTATTGGTAGCTGCATAGTTCTGTGTGGTGTTGTAGAAAATCTGGATGAAAGGGTAGCCGGTAGGGCTGCTGAGGATGCTGTCCACTTCGCCTAATGTGAAGCATAGCGTGACGATCATGATGAATCCCAAGACCCCGTTGACGCCGACTGCGGCCATCATCGCCTTGGGGAGTGTTTCAGATGCGTCTTTGATTTCTTCCGCTGTCGAGTTGCGTTAGCCGGTTGACTCTCGAGGACGAGACCACATGAAACATACACATATGCACCGAGCAATCATATCCAATCATGGAAGTGATCGTGGTCGACAGACCAACCAGGGTCGCTGTGCCGACGGAATCCCAGCCTCCAGCGTTGTTGAATTCCGTGAAGACCGCTTTGGCGTTGTTGCGCGGAGCAAGAACCCAGAGGGGTATGACGATGGCGAAGAGACCCACGATGTGGATGATCAGGATCAACCCTTCGACCATGGGCAAGTTCTTGGCCAGGAATGTATTGAAGAGAATGGAGAAGGTCGTGATGGCAATCACAAGGAGAGTGCCGTGCCATCGCTCGAAACCATAGTCTGGATTGTTAAGAACCACCAGGCCTTGGATGATGGTTCCGGCAAGATAGGAAATTGACACGATGGCGCACTGCCATCCCATAGCACAGAGCCATCCTGCAAGAGACATGGGTTAGCTGGAATATACCTACCATCACATGCAGAGAGCTTGGAGACGGATTTTACCGGTGATATAACTCAGGAACTTCTGGCCCCGACGAGGAGCGAACTCAGACACCCAGTGATATTGCCCTCCCGCGGTGGGTGCCCTAAGCACAAGGGACTCAAGTTAGCGACTGGGAATTACAAGAAGGATCCACGTCAAGTTTGCTTACATCGAGGCCATCTCCGCGATACTGGCGAATACCAACGAAAACCCAGCGGTGACGATGATGAACCCCCAAATCAAACCGGCGGTGCCTCCATCGGTCAGACCAGCAGTCAACAGCCTGTGTCGCAATCAGTCCGGCATGTTCTCCGTAAATCGTCATGGCCACATGGTCTGGAGAGACAAACGTCAGGATCACCTCCCACGTGGAGATAAGCGTGCAGCCAAATCCAAGGATCGAAATGAATCGGAAGTTGCGCTGTTGAGATCATGTCAGTTGATAATATCGAAAGCATGCCGTTGATCATGGTCATACTCGGAGAACTTGCGCTCTTCCCAAAGCGCTCATGTCGCGTTGATCGGCGACAGTGCCCATGTATCTGGGATGGACGAGGCCTTTCTGCGCATACTCGACATCGCCAGCCGCGGTGGCCTGCACCCGGGTTTCACTTTTGACCTTGTTGGAAACCATTTTTCGAGACTCCACGTAGATGATGGAGTTTGGGGCTGCAAAAGAAGGATGATTCACAACTAACTATACAAAGAAAGTAACGAAATCATTGAACATCCCAGTTGAAAAAAAAAAAAAAAAAGAGCATCTGGCAAGATAGGAGAATTAATGGCAAATATCCCTTGCCTTTCGTTCCCCCCGCTCGGCTCCAAGGCGTGAAGAGTGAACAAGCCATGGTCCCTCTGTAAGGATTGCAAGGTCGGCCATGTGGATGACACGAAGGGAAGGAATCGACTCGTCTCAAACGATGAGTCGTGCCTGCCTTTCCCTGCATCTCCGCCAAGTGACCTATAACAACGCTAACCCTTTGGAGTTTGTCCCACCCCTTGATTGAAGATTCCCGAATCCCGACCTTCATCGACGCTTTGGCTTTTGGCTTTGGATCGACCGATTGCCTAAGATCGACTCCTCCAAAAATTCCAAAAATATGGATTAGACTCCGGATCGACCCCTTGTTAGATATGCTTGTGCGGTATCAACTCTTCAAGGCTTCCAAGGTTTGTTTGAATGAAGGATTCAATCCCACCGTCGAGGACTCGAGATGCGGGCTTGCCTGTACGAATGCTGTGTCACAACAGAACCGGATGGCCATCACTACCACGAATCGCTCGTCGAGAACCAAAAAGCGAATGTACCTTGGGGTTGGGCATCTACAGAGATGAATCGAATTGAATTGGAAGACGGCAGCAGCGGTAAAGGCCCAGATCGACCGCCACGGCCCCGGATTGAAGATCTATCATTTCTTTTTCTTACCTACCAGCTCTTCTTCGCCCAATCGAGTGCTGTCAGACCACACAGATGTGATGAGCATGGATTTTGAGTCGGAATGCGAAGTTAAAACCGGCTATCACACTCGACGAGTTTCTGAAGTGCTGTACTCGTCGTGGGCTCGCGACGGCGCTTTCATCCGGACGAACCAACCCCAGGCTGAACGAAGGTTTGCCACTAAGAGCTTCCCTGTGCGGATCCAGGATCTCTTCCAAGTTCCGCGGGATCGACCATCCCTCTCGGAGGGCCGGCGAAGCCATCCAGAGGCCCCCTTGATTGAGCTTAATCCGTCGCTCGCACTCGACCTGTGAAGAGACATTCCAAGCGAGGCACATCTGGGATATCCCTCTCTTTCTTTTCCGACCTCCTCACATTCCTCGCTAGCGGCGTGGCCATCTGCCCACCCACTGGCCACATGTTCTCCATGCAGCTGCCACCAGCATGGCCAATCCCTTGCGTAAAGGATTGTGATGGCTCTCTTTCGTCTATTTGTCTCAGCGAACGCATGATTGCAATCCCTTCCGGGTCTTCTTTTCATGTGGGAAGCACGCTGCATTTGTCTCAACTTTGCAGGAGAACGCGTGATAGCTAGATAGCCGAGTGTCCAGCCCCATAGACGAAGTGGGATGTGAACCTCTGTGTATCGCATCGGTCGTCCCTTGTCTGCACTGGCCAGTAGTGTAGCGACCTCAATATGGCGGCCAGATCGTAATCCCCGATCATATAATCCGTATACCGCCCAAGCTTGGACTTAGCCGAAAAGCTTGTCGTCCGAATCATCGATCGATGCGACACTGTTGCCAGCTGAATCTCGATCTTTCGTCTCGCAATGGGCGATCCATACGTTCCCCCGGGACAATCGCCGCCGTTCGAAGTCGTCGACGAAGCTCACCATGCAGCGTGGATCATCATCACCGCTGCCTTGGGCTTGGTCATTTCCTTGGTTGCTCTGTTGATTCGCGTGTATGTGCGGTTGGTACTGTGTCCGCCGTTTGCGCATGACGATTATACATTGCTGGGAGCGACGGTAAGTATTTCTCCCTCGGTGGAGAACGGCGGGGAAATATCGAGGCAGACGTGGGCTGACCAGGCATGTGTCTAGGCCGTCGCAGTCATCCAATCCTCCCTGGTCTTTGTCGCTGCGTCGCGCGGATTCGGGACTTCGATCGATCTGCTGGATGGTGGGATAGTCGAGCAGATCAAAACGGTAGGCAGCGTCGCACCTTTCGTACCTATTCTTTCACGATGAACTAAACCGTGACCTCTGCTTGAAGCTCATCGCCACCAGCGACCTCCTCTACCTGTTCACCATCTACCTCTCCAAATGCTGCGTCGTGGGCATCTACCTTCGCCTGACGCCGCAGAAACCGCATAACCGGGCATCCTGGGCGACCCTGGCGCTGTGCACGTTGTGGATCGTCCCGGCGATTCTGATTCTTGCGATCGATTGCGAGTTCAACGGACCGTGGATGGCTGGGGCGGGACATTGTCGGAATATGCTCTCGCGATGGGAATTCATCACGGCGATGGACGTTCTGACGGAAGTCATGCTGTTGGCACTGGCCGTGACGCTCCTCAAGGGCCTGTTCATGCCGCTGCAGCGGAAAGCGGCCATTCTCTCTGCCTTCTTATTCCGGCTGCCGTTGATCGCCTTCGCCATCTTCCACATCTACACCCTCGACATCGCCACGGCCTCCCCCGACCTGACCCTCGCCGCCATCGATCCCGCCATCTGGGTGCAAGTCGAACTGAATTATTCCCTCATCGCCTGCAGCGTCTTCTGTCTGCGGCCCTTCATGGCCGCCGTTAGTACCAACTACGGCACGGCCGGCGACAGTAACCTGGAAAGCAGCTCGGCGTCGGCGTCACAGTCGCAATCGCGGTCACGGTCGCAGAAAACCGCCCATCCCGCTTCGGGATCGGGATCGGGGTCGGGGTCTGGAGGGGGCAGTTTCGCGTTACGCTCGATGGCGAATTCGTTGAAGAAGGAGGTGAATGTGCTGCTGTCTTCGTCTTCGTCGGAGGGGAACAAGAGGAAACAGGGAGGAGGAGGAGGAGGAGGAGGGTCGCGGGGGGATGACGAGGTGAAATTGACTGCGAAGAACGGGCACAGGAGGAGCCGGACGATGGGCACGATCAGTAGCGTCGTGCATGACGAGGGTCCAGATGATATCGAACTCGTGCAGCGGCACGACGTGCGCAGCGCGAGCAGCGATGGGAGCACGAGGATGATGATCCGCAAGGACGTGCAGTATTCGGTCGAGTATGACCGCGGGAGGTCGGAGTCGGAGTATTGGGACTTGTATAGAGGGTAATCGTCGTCCTTTTCTTGGTTATTATATATACATGTATATGATTGTTAATCTCGGTTACGTTGTTTTGCATTCGAATTCTAGATTATATATACACCTTCTGCCAAGGAGACTTCTCGTTACTTATTATCTAGCTTCTGAACATGTAGCCAATATGCGCCTAGGCTATATCTTCTGTTTAGACAAAGGTAGGAGAAGAGCAGCCGGTCCAGCTAAGGAAGTAGAGTGACTTTCAAAAGTACAAGTTCCCCGCCCTCGCCAACAATGATTTACTTCTAGTTGAGACTTGGACAACGTAAACCTTGGTCCGCTTTGGTGAAGGTGCACGATGTCGCTTTGTGGAATTGGCAGACTAAATCATCAATATGCTGTAGATATATCTTGTTATGACTACTTGCGGAGTGATTATATCGAGCCATAACAAAAAAGAATCTATATACTTGAAGAGAAAGAGCCTCTAACACAACGCCAAACCATCCTGGAACAAAGAAAGATCATAGGTATATGCAAATGAACCCGCCATTCGCTGCCAAGATGTAATTCAAAAAGCTTTATCCAATGTCCTAGGATAACCCTTCTTCGTAAACTCCAATGCTAGAGTGTAGTGTCCATTAGTGCATATATAGGTCTTGTAGTTAAGGTTGACCAGATCGATGGAGCCAACCAGGATTTCGAGACGAAATGGACCAAGGTCCGAAAAATCAAGCAGAATGGGCGGGTAATGGGCGCTTGAAGGGGTGTGCTTCGGTATTGCTGTGAAAGAACAGTGTTAGCGAGTCTGTCTTTAGGGGGGTTCCACATAGGCTAGGTTGAATGGTTCGGGCGCAAACGAAGAGAAGAGGACTATTAAAGCAAAGACGGCGGCACTTACAGCACGTACTCGTCAAGGCTGACGAGGTTTGGTTCGGAGAATATGAGGTAGAAATACTTCAGTGTCTCTGCAAGCCAGAAACTCTCCATGTAGTCCGATTTGGGGGTCTGCACATTGCGAACATCGTCAACCGCTGCGTGAGCGTGCTTGGTCTTGGTAAGCTTGTCGATGTTCCGGAACATCCGCCATGCTGCGTCTTGCAACGTCTTGTCTCCGGTGATTCTGTACATGATGAAAACAGACTCAATGGCTTCTGGTCTACTCAATCGGTTAGTACGGGCTTTTCCAACAGGGAATGCAACGGCTCGTTGTCGCAGAAAATCATGGCGTGAACGAGTGGACGGACCTCAAAACATAGCGAGCATCGGGGATGTCAAAGACTCCCGGCTGAAGCCCATGTTCTTGAATGATCATCTCTGCCTCTTCCTTCGGGTTCTCGGACATTGAGCTTGCCGAAAGACGGTGGCGTATATCAGCATGCCATTTCTTCTCATCCCACTCACACTCATCCATGCTCTGGCAAGGACTAACGTATAGGATCTCCGGCATGACCCCCGTGGGCATCAGGTCATACGCCCAGATGCATCCGTCTACGAGCCTTCGCGCAATAGGCAACTCCTCCGGGCGTTCGAATACCTTTGCTCCGACACCGACCATGCCACCCAGGAAACACTTGAGGTGTTCTGCTTGGTGCTCCAAGGCATGCCTGCTGGAAGCCATGCCGACGCGAGCATTGCCAGCGAAAAGAACCTCGCTGCCGTCCTTCGCCATACCGCGGAAGAGCAAGTGCTTCTTGATGCCGTCCATGGCGGACGCATACATTCTGCGATATTGATCCGTCCGACCGCCCAGAAGCATGTGTTCCTTGGGAAGGTACTCGTACGTCGAATCGGCCATACCACCCACTGTGAAGCGGTTGTCAGGGAACTGCAGTTCATCTGCATCCACCACGACAGGCCATAGGCCCGGTAGTTTGGTCTTCTTCTGCGCTTCTTCCAAGTGATCGGTGATCCTCTGAATAGCGTCGAAGTATTTGGAGTCATTCGTCAATTGGGACAAACGAGTAAATTCCAGGTTAAGCGAACCTAGCTCGGCAAGGATGGTGTTACGACTGGGCTGGATGGGCTGGCCTGACGCAGATCTGAAAAGCTGTTAACATCGTGACTTCGTGCGCGGTCTTCCAAACGTCACCACCCCCGGCTGTTGACCGACCGCATTGCATATTCCGTCTGCTTCCTCACCTGGTCCATTGCCACCGGGACTGTGGCATTCTGTTCCGGGTATCGAATGCGCCATAGAGCATGTCCGCGACCTCCGTTGCCTTCTTCAGGAGGATCAGGTACTTGCCATTGGTCAGATCATAAGCACCCATGAAGCCTCCCAGGTACCGGATTGTGGTCTCGAACACGTTGATTTGCGTCTCTTTGGTGGTTGTGAAATCGATTTGATCGAGGGCTGCCAGAGCTTCTTCGAAATCCTTATCCATACCCATGATCAGAAGAGTATCCAGAGAGTCGACCAATGTGGCAGCCCAGCCGCCAAAGGCGTCCCGGTGACTGCCACTGATCGGGGACAGCTCATCCCACAACCATGCATGGCTCTTATACCCATTCCAAGCGTGCTGGAACGCCTTCTTCACCTCCTGTTGTCTCTTCACCCTCTCTCGCCGACCGAACCACGACTCTTCCTCGAATTCGTGCTGGATTCGCGGGATTGGCAAGGGCGCGCCCGTGGGAAGGGGGATGTAGGAGGAAACGGGGTATTTCTCGGCGTGTTTTGCCCAATGGATCCCGACATTGCTACCAGAATCTTCTTTGAGAGGGTCGTCCGAATGATCGTGATAGATATACGGATTATCTGCACCGGGCGGTAGACTGCTAAATAGGCAATATGCAAGGAAAAGGAGGATTGATGTAGTCAGAATAAAGCTTTTGCGAACGAATAGCATAGTGAATTGGAATGGCTCATTCAAGGAATGTAAGTGTGACAATACAGAGCGTGGGAAAATACAAGAAAAGCGGGCAGCAGCATAAAAGAGCGACGATGCAGCATGCCCGTAACAAGCATTTGAAGCGTAGTTGATTATTATTGCGAAAGTGATGGAGGAATGGAATGAAATGACAATAGGAAGTTAGGAACAATGACAATGGCGGCCTTTCAGGGACCAACCTAACCAAATAAAGTGGTGCTTTCCCCAAGGGGCAGAGGCGGGACAAAAAGCTCCCATGTCGCATGGACCGACCGTGTCGATTGTGGAGAGCACCCTGTGTTTGCCCCAGTGATCGTCCTGTTTCACACTCACCAAGTCACAGCTCGTCTTGCTCATCAGCAGATCTCTTTCTTAGATGGGGCAGGAACGATTTGCCTTTATCTATCAATGATGATTGGCATCGATTTCAGCATTGCACACAGAGGAAAACCAAGAAATATGAAACAAATCGCCGTAGTATTATATCAATGGAATCAAAAGACGTGGGATTAGCTACATCAACAAGGGTCAGGAACTCAGGAACCGTTCTAGCCAGGCCTTTCGATCCGGACGGACATTCTATTCTTAACATGGCTTGACGTCTTGTGCTCAAGCCAAGATTCGTCGACCCGCCTCTTGGCGCGCCCCAGACTTACGTAGTCCACGCGTACTCCGTCTGTGCTTTGGGGCCTGGCTGATGCCATCATCGTCAGGCATTAATGTGTTTGCTCTGTTTGCTCGTCCCTCAATGAACACAATAGGAAACTGTACCGGATTCGAGATCAACTCTCAACTCTGACTTAATATCCAAGATAATTACCAGCCATGATATATATGCTTTGGATTATATTTTAATTGCTCTGTCCAGAGTATTCTTGGTTGATTCCAGATATATATAATGCTTCCGCAAGCAAAGGAACATGGTGCTGTCGATTCACTCTTGAAAGGACGAGAGAGCGCTATTCACCTAACTTATTGTTCATTGAAGGTGGCCCTTGACAGAAACCTGCTGGCTTTTGGACGCTTTATATAATCTGCAGTTTTGAAAGTCTTTTCAAGATACCCATTCTGTTTTGCTTTTCCATGTCATTTCGTGATATAAGCTGTTTCTCCTTACTGGCCCAATAACTTGAATCCCAGCGAGATCAAGCCTCCATTGCTCCTTCGGGGAAAAAAGACAAGCTATCTATATATTCACTGCATCTTTGCTATTATCACTTCCTATTTATCAAAACCCCTGGCCGGGAAGACAAACGAAAAACACCATCAAGATGCCGATCACTGGGTGAGATACAATCCGATGTCTTTGCAGTTTTTTTTTTTTTTTTTTTTTTTATCTGGATGCGACTAACACTGGCCCAGAGTCTTCTTCATCCCTTCCAACCCCAACGCCCCCACGGCTCTCGCAAGCGTGACCGAGCGCCTCCGTTCGGCCTTCGCAGACGAGCCCGTCCCCATCGGCCGCTGGGCTCTCGAACACAAGCTGATGCGCGATACACCATCCTGTCTACCCGCATCGGCCAACATCTCCCGGGGCCCGCTGAAACCGCGCTACATGCAGTTCCTCTCCTTGTCCCACTACCCCAACCACGGCTTCATCTACACCTCCGACTCAGAGGACAAGCCAACCATCCATCCAACAACCGCTACGCCGACGCCTGCTCCAACAGGACTCGGAAATCCCGGTCCTGGAGTCGGAGGCGTCAATCCGGCTGCGGCTGCGGCCACCCAGCCTGGAGCAGCTAGCACGAACGCGAACACGCCGATGATCATGACCACCGTCCCGCTCCAGTCCTACGGCACCCTGTTCCAGCACTTTGTCTACGCGTGCCAGCCGTTCTGGTGCCATCGGCACACGGCCACCGTTCCCGGCGGGATCGTCTACGACGTGGGTGACTTTCGCGTGCGAATCGGCGACGTGCGACAGACGCAACCGGCGGCTCGGGTTCGAGGGACGGTGGTGGAGGTTGAGTGGAAGGGTCCGTCGTTGGTATCGTCCATCCCGACGAATGTATCGTCGAATACTGCTTTCAGTGCGGCAGATGACGACGATGGTGATGCGGACTCCGGGATCGATCTTTCTCCGTCGGCGATCGAGGATGCGGATATCGATGCCGAGTATGCGGCTACGGCTACTTTGATCCGGGAGTTCTGGGCGAGGTTGGGGATCGAGGGCGCGAGGGAGGCGATCCTGGTTCCGGATGTGGGTAGAGAAGTGAAGAGTCGGCTGAAAAGGTGGAAGCGGAATGAAAAGGAGGGTTTCAAAGATGTCCAGAGGGAGATTGACGGATGGGAGGGGAGTAGGCAGCAGGATGAGGACCCGGATCCCGATGCAGGGGTGGATTTGGCGAGGCAGTTCATGGAGATTTTCAGATTTAACCGATGAGTTTGAGCATGTGTTGAGGAGCAATATCAGTGATCAAAGAGCAGTAATAAAGCAGGCTATAGGCGTTAATACAATTCGTTTATATGCCCCATGTTGGGTGAAAGCATTAGATGTATTGATATACGCATGCACAGATCGTACCACTCGGCTGGGGCCTAGAGATGTGACACGTCCAGCGCAGTCATCCGCTTTGTAGACGTAACTGCTTTGTGTACTCGGAACAAATGATGGCTGCTGCATGAGATCGGCCGTGGCCGAGAATTGTTCAACATCCCAATGCCGGTTGTGCAAGTGCGGGTCAAGAAGGACCCGGACAGCTTCCCCCAAAAGCATCCTGGTGGACGGGGGACAAACCAAACATCGATGAGAGTAAAGCGAATGGGCATTCTGAAAGTCATTCGTCATTTGCAACCGCATCTGCTACGAATAATCAATGAGAAGGGCTAAAGGCATACAGATCGAGGAAAGCGAAGGTGATAAGTGACAAATGTGATGGCAAAATATGGGAATGGAAGAAGACGAAGTAGAGAAGGCGAGGAGTGGGAGCGCTCCTTTCAGGCAGAAAGAAGAGAAGTTGTGCAAGCTCAAAAAGACATTTTGTGTTCCAAATTGTCAACACCTCGAATATCTTCGCAACTCGCATGGCTGTAACTATATCATCCACCCCTCTCTCCCCCGCGATAAGGCAACAAATAAGGGTATCCAACCCGCAAATTCAGTGGTGACAGCCATCCGCAATCGCAGTCTAGGCAATAGAGCCACAGGTACGGGCGTTGGGAGTTAGGCGGGAGGTGATAAATTGACGTCCTTCGGTCCCGCCTTTTCTGTTAATGGTGAAACTTGAACGTGGCGTTTATTTTTGCATCATGAGCTGAACGAACTCGTTGTCTGTTGGGACAAGGTTAGCTTTGAATCAGGCAGTTCAAGAAGTTCGCCGTGAATTTTGATGGACGTACAGTCGATTCTGCCGTCACCGTCCTGGTCGGCCTCACGAATCATCTCATCAACTTCATCATCAGTGAGCTTCTCGCCGATCGAGGTCATGACGTGGCGCAACTCTGCGGCGGAAATGAAGCCGTTGTTATCGCGGTCGAACACCTTGAAAGCCTCCCGAATCTCCTCCTCAGAGTCGGTGTCCTTCATCTTACGAGCCATCATGGTGAGGAATTCTATCGGAGTCAACCACCGTTCGCATCGCCGTTTCTATCAGAACAAGGCGTCCGCATACCTGGGAAATCGATAGTGCCGTTGTTGTCGGCATCGACCTCGTTGATCATGTCCTGAAGCTCAGACTCGGAAGGGTTTTGGCCCAGAGAGCGCATGACGGTGCCAAGCTCCTTGGTGGTGATTTGCCCTGTCGTGTTGGAAATTCCGGGATCAGTATCATCCATCGAATGCGTCGAGAAAGGTCGGAGCGGTCGCATAACGATCCGGTGAATTGAGAACATGCCACTAACCATCGCCATCCTTGTCCTGTTCCAAACCAAAAATACCTTGTTAGTATATCATAGGGAAATGCGCAATTTATTCAATATTCACGGCGCACTTACAAAGAGGGAGAACGCCTCCTTGTACTCGGAGACCTGTTCTTCGGTCAAAGAGTCGGCCTGGGCAACGTGGTGGTTAGCGATGCGATCGAGAATATCATCAATACACAGTAAATAGTTCGTTGCCCCGCAAAGTGGGGGGGTACTATTTGACCAGCAGAGATGGAGGAAGGAATGCGTACCATGTTGTATATGAGTGAAAAGGATGAAGATTGAAAAAGAAGAGTAGAGGAATGGGTGGAATGGAGGGGAAGGGTTGATGAAGCGAAAAAAGAGGTACAAGTGTTAGTGGGGAAGGGAAGAAGTAGTGGAAGTTGATGGTCAGCAGTAGTAGGTTAGGTAGTGTTTAAGGGGAAGCCAAACCGGCGATGCGGGCAGCTGAACTGAACTTCGAAAGGCGGTCGCTTAGTGCAGTTAGCCTGGCCTTAGTGCAAACGTGACCAGCCCTGTCGCCTCATCAGCCCCAGTCAGTCAGCCATTCGTGGTCGACACTCTTATCCATGGATTTCTGCAGCTGCTCATGTTTCAATTTCCAACTATGGCCGACGACGCCCGTGGATCTCCGCCAAAGCTTGAGTCGGACCGTCCAGACTAATCCATCGTTCTTTTACTCCGTAGAGACCTGTATTTACTTCTAATTACCTGTAGACACTAGTGAAAATTCCCTGAAGGTCATTTCAATTAAAACCGTTTGAATGGGGACTCGGGGGCAAGTTGCAGCTATGGGTTGAACTCGGTTCACTAAAATAGGCACCAGATCTCAACGGTTCTGCCCCGTCATTCCGCAGTATACGCATGGAAGATCGGAAGAGATGCAAAGGAAAGCACTCAAAGCAGGCCTTCCAGGCAACAACAATCCAATTGCTCCTCGTTGATGACCTCTTAAGGAGACCTAAGAGCGACGAGGCAAATTAATAAGGAGCAATGGTGCAGCGTTGAAGACATTGTTGTGGGTATCAGGGGCTAACTATATTTAATTTTGCCATTGGAGACGAAATTGCCACATGCCTATTCTACGCCTGTTGACATCATTGATTTGCGCTCGAGGGTTCAGCTCGATCAAAAAGCAACCCGCAATCTGTACGCTTGTAGAGCACACGACCTGCAGGTCAATGCTTTCAAAGTTTCAATATCCATGAGAGTAGGCCAAGCCAATGGTAGTCAATAAAAAGTTATTGAAACGAAGATGAAAAGCTTTCAGCTGATAGTTGTTCGTTTTATTGATGAGGTTTCAATACCATTGTTACTGGGCCGATACAGGGCAAGTTACAACTTATCCCAAAGAGGAAGAGCGTAGCCTTCCCCGGCTGCTTCACGTGGGCCGGGCTCGGAGATGGAGCTATCATGCGATAACTATTGATGCAGCAGCCAGAATAATAGCTTCAGTCGAGATTATTTTTTCGCGGGGAGAACCGCAAATATCCTTCTGCTCATAGTGGAGATTGCTACTCTTGAACTCCCTCATCTTCTCCCATTCTCTGTTTGTCTTGCCGATGATGATTAGATAGTGCAAGTCCGTCAACGAACACCGCAGGGGAACCAGTCGCCGCAATCCTACCATCGCATCTCGACCACCATGTGGCGGGATCGCACGAATCTGTACTTCGCCTGGTCCCCTTACGATTGAGATCATTAATACCGTTACTAACTAATGCCTCTACCTCAGCTACATCTCCTACCGCCAGTCGTTCGCACACCATCCAGCCAAGAAGCCACGTTATCTCGGCCCGTCCAATGGTTTCACAGACACCCCTTCTCAATCGGAGGAGAGCCGCAGGCTCATTCCAGAAGCTGGTTTGGAGGAAGATGGGGACATGGTTATAGAGATGGACTTGCTGCCGCCGCGCTGGGTCGACATCCAAGACGAAGTGACGGAGTTACTCGGGGACATTGCGCAAAAATCCGCTCGATTAGACAAGCTACACCAGAAACATCTGCTACCGGGATTCGGCGACGAGGAGGCAAGAAAGGAAGAAGAAGGTGTCATCGAGCGATTGACGCAGGATATCACGCGCGGATTCCACGATTGTCAGAAAGCGATCCAGAGGATCGAAATGATGGTTCGGGACGCAAAGCAACAGGGCGGGGTCAGCAACAGTGATGAAATGATGGCGAAGAATATTCAGATCTCGCTCGCGGCGAGGGTGCAGGAATCCAGTGCGCGCTTTAGGAAGAAGCAGAGCACTTATCTGAAGAGTATGGAAACCGTTTTTCATGTCGCCGTTCTTCGTCGCTTTCATTGCATTGGTCTAACTTTGTTGTTTTACAGAGCTACGAGGGCTAGAGGGGATGGCGTCGCCGTTCGATCGCGCTCCCACTCCCATGCAGAACCCCTATACCGATCCGTCCTTGATGGAGTCGGATGCAGATAAATCCTTCTCTCAATCGACACTTATGCAGACTTCCCAGAGGCACGTGGGCCAAAATGATACAGCTATTGCGCAACGAGAACGGGAGATCAATGATATTGCGAAGGGTATAATTGAACTGTCGGATATATTCCGGGAGCTACAGACGATGATCATCGACCAAGGCACCATGCTCGATCGGATAGATTACAATGTGGAAAGAATGACCACTGAGGTCAAAGCGGCCGACAAAGAACTCAAAGTGGTATGTTGCATTGAAGTATATCCGCAACTGCAAGACGATACTAATAAAAGTCTAGGCAACGAATTACCAACGCCGCACCACAAAACGCAAGATCCTGCTTCTCCTGCTTCTTCTCGTCGCAGGCATGATTATCGTCCTAGTTGTCAAACCGAAAAAGCACAGCTCCCCTGCACCTGCAACACCGGCTCCCCAACGCCCGCCCACAGAAGAGCAGCCCCCGGACATCGTCCCCCGAACTCTCGAAGAATCAATCCATCGCTGGCGAAGACACCCTTCTCTAAACCGATTTTCGAGGGAGACTTGGATTGATCCCCACATATATCGTTAAGCTCTTTATCTACAGCGAAAACATATTAATAGCAATTACTTCGTACTCGTCCCATTCTTATAGCAATTAAAGCACAAGAAGGAGTCGGAGCTTGGACAGCCGAGTTGGCTATGAGGTTTGAGTTTCACAGCTTATGTGAATCATGCCATAGGCTAGGCAGTATCAATGAATCATCGGCTTGGATCACGGTTTCTTTTCAAGCCATTGCAGCGATATTGGGAATACACTGTGAAGTCCGTCACTGTCACGAGAGGGAAATCCATTGCTAATAGGTAATAACGAAATAAGCTATCTTCACATTTCATTTCAACAAGACCCTCAATCACTAGAAGGTATGATATTCTAAATAGGTACACTGAGCCACGGGTTGAATTAATCTGGTAAATCAAATTCCAAACTGTCCGGTGCACTTGCTGCTCCTGACATGTATCACACAAGAGTATATGTCCTTAAATGCATTGACAGGTAATAGGTTCGAGACGGCGCAAGCAGCTCGCCATTCATGGCCGTGAAGAGAAGATATAGCTTTGATAATCGGACAGGAGGTCGAGGATAATCGGAACTATTCGAACAAAAGATCCCGGACTCAGGCATGAATAAAATCAATGGTTGAGCATCTTCAAGGTTTCGCTGAACGTGGGATATGCAGTCGATCGCTTGGAAAACGAGAAAATCTCAAATAGAATTCGAGTGGAATAGCCTAATGAGGACGGCCCTCCTGTTCGAGCAACTCTGCCACGTCTGCATCCAAGTCGCCGCTTGCGAACTTGGCGTAGTCTTCCTCCCCATGAGTGACTTTGCGCTTCTTGGCGCTATTGGCGCTAATGCCGTTTGGGTTGCCAAATGGAAGCTGATTTTGGATTCCAGGAAGACCAGGCAAACCTGTGCCGGGAAGAGGAGCGTTATCCAAGTGCCCGAATCCAGGAAGCGTGAAACTATTGGGGGGTAAACCATGTTCTTCCTGGTCAGTGCCAGCAAAGGGGTTGAACGCAGTGTGGTCATGGGATGCCTGCTTTGGAGAGCCGACAGGAGTGATGCTCTCTACAGGTGGAGGTGTCAGCGCCTCAACTTCGGGGCGAGCAATAGGTTCTCTCTCCCCTCCGGACTGCTCAGCGGCGGAGTTTTCGGCGGAGAGACCGCGCATGATTCCGTCTTCGACTTCGCGCTTCTTTGCTTCGGTCTCCGTCTTCCTTTCGGTCAACTGTGCGGCCAAAATTTCCTCTTTTGCGAGCGCTGAACGGTTTGTTTCGAGCAACCTTTCGAGGCCATCGATCAATGCGACCCGTGACTTGATGATCTCCGAAACAGAACTCTCGGCATTCGCAAGCGTTTTCAGCAGCTGGCTCAGGCGTGCGGCGTGGACAGGGGGTGTGGGGAGAGGAACGTTGGGATCGTTCATTTTCTCGTACTCTGCATTTGCTGCCGCAGCAGATGGGCCGGGGTTCATCGTAGCCTTCGAAAGCGCGACTTGCAGAGGCACCAGAGGCTGGAGTTCGGCAGGAACAGACCCGGAAGAGCTTGAAAAGAGAGAGCCTCCAAGTAATGGCTTTTTGCCAGTGGCGCGAGTTTTGTCGATTTCTGTCGGGTAACGTTGAGTAAATGGGCCGATGAAAGAACGGTTTGTAGCGGTCAGCTTACCATCAACGCGAGCTTCTACAGCTTCCTGGATTGGGAGCTCAAAAATCGAACGCTGTCTCCAAACCTCCACCACGCGTCGAAGCTTCTGCTGAATGTCATTCGATGCGCCCTTGTACGCAGTTGCCATAGCCTCCGCAATCACCTTCGCATCGTTAGCTGGGGTTTTTCCAATTCAACCGGGGCAGAGACTGACAGGTGAGAATGCATTAAGAAAGTCCTCCTTCCGTCTTGCTTTGGACTGCTGTGCGACCTCTTCAGAAAAGAGTCAGTAACCACAGGAAGGTTTGATTCCATCTGGGTGCTATAGATGCGCCGTACCATTCGCAAGATAGATTAAATTGAGTCGCTTGGGAGCTGGCGAATCGCGGAGTTTCTGTAACCAGAGCTGCGCAGTCCGCTCCGCGTGTCGTCTGTTATCGGGATTGATTGTCAGTATCCATGGTATACATCTGACAGAAGACCGATTAATCACCTGTGGAACATGACCCATTGCGCAACAGTGACAATGCCCTCCTGCGTCTCATTGAGAGCGGAGAGCTTTGCTTTGACGGCCTCATCCGTATATGCCATGTCGCTATTTTATCTAGAATAATAATCCGGGCTTCGAGCGACTCAGTAAGGTAGAGTGATCTTGAGAGGAGGTCGGATGGAGCCTCGATGCCAGAAGCTGTGTCACTAGCAGCCCATGTGACACGCGACAATTGGGGAGGATTGTAGAAAGTTAGGTAGCAATTTCTGGCAGATTGGGTGAATGTAGAGCAGCAAGTGCCACATACAGATGAATCCCAATTGAAGGATCACCACTGACTGATAGGGTCCTGTGAGTGTTGTTCCAATGTTTGGGGAGTCTACTTGCTGGGTGAAGGTCGCCCGTTGACGGCTGAGAGACAAAAGCTGCGGCGAGCATTCACCGCCCGGCAGAATCCCCAGGGCCCGTCCAGACGCTCCACCAACACCCTCTCTAGTAGCCAGCTGGTTGCTTCACATTCCTCCTCATCTTTCATTTCCAACTTCCAATTGTCGAGGACTTTTCTGCTGGAACAAATAAAAACCTTAATAAAATTACATTTCCCTCCAGCATGGCCGATCGTTTCCCTTCGTTGGAGGACTTCTCTGCGGGTAAGTCTTGCTATGGTTGCCGCTGTGTTCCCCCCCCAAAGATCTAACGGAGGTGTCCAGGTCAAACCGAAGTCGTAGAGACCAACGGTGCTTCAGACCCCGAAGACTTCCTTGCCCGTGAGCGCGCTGTTCTCGGAGAAGATGCAGAACAATTCGCGACGGCTCAAGATCACGCTACTCTAGATACTGGTGATGACGACCTGTTGGGCGGTGCGGAGAGCGCTCCGATCGAAGCGGCTGCTCCAGAGGAGGTGGCCTTTGAATCTTCCTTCCCAGCACTAGAGACAAATAACGAGGTAAGATTACTACTCTCGGTCTTCTCGGATTAATCAATCAAGTGTCGCATTTCACTGACAAGGGCTCGATGATCCAGCAAGTTGCACCTGGAGGTACAATCACCGGAAGCGGAGCCCCCTACTACCCTCCAGCTGGCCTTTCGAGCTACAAAGAACCAGAGGAAGAGGCTGAGCCCGTAAGGTAGGTTGACTTTGGCGATCAAGTTTCGACCCGCCTTGTGATGCCTCAATCACGACAATCTCCGATAAGCTGCGCCCGATATGCTAATCGTGCTCGTTCCAACTTGCAGGGAATGGCGCGAGAAACGGGACGCGGAACTCGCCCGCCGCGCAGAGATCTCGAACGAGAAGAAGGAAGCTACCATTAATAAGGCGCGCGAGGACATTGATGACTTTTACGTTTCGTACAACAACAAGACCGACAAGCTGCGTGCTCAGACCCGCACCGAAGCCGAAGAATTCCTTGCCAACCGTGAGGACACTGCTGCCGGTGGCACCAGCTGGGAGCGCATCGCGAAGCTGGTTGACATTTCCGGAAAGGGTACCAAGGGTGGCGCCAGCGGATCTGGCAAGGAGCGCTTTCGGGAGATCCTGCTGGATCTGAAGAAGGATCAGAACGCACCGGGAGCTAGCGGCGTCTAGGCATCAGTCTGAGAGTGGCAGAAAGGTGGCCAGATGTGGTGCGGGCCTTGCCAGGGGCAGGAACTCATCAATTGATGGCGATAATAATCTGGAGAGGGAAAGACGAAAGGGCTCGTACAGCACATTTGAGCTATGGCCAGATATGGAAGAACAGGTGAGCATAAGTGAGGAATCGAAACGAGACTCCTGCCTCATTTATGTTTCTTCCTGAGTATTCCTGCATCTTCATTCCGATATGTTAATCACCTATTACCGCTCAACGCCATCTTTATCATTGACCTTATTCAATACCCCTTATGAAGATGACAGGGTCTCCATAATGACCAGTTCGACTATGTTCACAGTTGCGTTCAAGCTCAAAACTCTGCCCTTCTTTTTCAAATTTTCCTACTTGTTCATTCCGCTGGGTCTTGTTCCATCTACAATTCTACTCCCCATGTCTTGTTAATTCTGGATTTTCTTGATGTATGTAGCTAGATAACCCATTTCTTTCTGGAAAACATCGCTGTGCTTGCTCAGTAATCTGTAGAGTGTCTTTGCATCAACCCAATCCGCTTAACCTCTCATGAAAAATGTTTTCAGGTCTCGGTATTTCAAGGTGATAGGCAGGGGTGAATTACTATCCTGGGATATTATTGCCTCACTAGATATGCACATATCTCTACAACAGAGGGACATCGGTAAATTAAATCATGAAGAAGCTCGCGATCGTTCATTCTTAATATTTGAGTCAATAAGATTAATGAATATACAGATGACCATTCACACGATGATGCTATGCAGATCAATGATATAGAACGATGCCAGAAAGTATTCTGTTTCATGCATGCAATGTCGATGGAAATGCACACGACATCAAATATGAACCCCGGACTTCTTAATCCAGCTCAGTAACATCCCCTCCTGGTTCTCCAACTTCCTCCACAATTCTCTCCTTCTTACCCTCGGCCTCAATTTCCGCCAACTTCTTCCTGCCTTCTTCCGTGGTGGCATCCACGATACCCTCCTCCAGGCTGAGCATACCGCCTTCGCTGAGCATCTCCACAATGTCCTCAGCTACCTCGACGCTCATCTTGCCCAGGACCTTGTTGACCTCCTCCAAGGACTCCAATTCCAATGCCTTCTGCAAGTCGAGAGGGAATGACTCGAAGATGTTGCGCGCTGCAATCTCCTCGGGAACAGTGCTTCCCGCAGGTGGAATAGTAATGTTGATCTTGGTGTTAGGGTCAACAGCGTGCAACTGGATTTGTTCAACGCCAGCGGGGTCGTTGGAGGCAGAGCTGTCCTTGGCCAGTTCCGCGGCGCGGGTCTTGATCTTGTTGTATGTTTGGTTGACATCGTCTCTGAAGAGGGCGCTTGCTCGGTGATCTTTGGTGGTGATGCTGGAATGAAAGTTAGCCATCCATCGGATTGTGAATTTATTAGAGGAGTCAAGCAAGACACGTACCGCTTAAAGAAGAGGGAGATTCCATCTCGGCCCAATGACCGGCAATACTGTAGCAAGAGACCCTGGTGCACACACTGACGGGCATAATCCTCCTTTCCAGCCATCTGACTGTTGAACGCTTCAACGAGCAAGCCATCCGTTTCCTTCTCGGCGACAATCCCCGGATGTTCGGAGATAAACAGAAGAAGAGCCCTGTAGTCACTACTTGGGATCTTCGCGAATGTCTTTGCCAGATCGCTAGCCTTCACATCAGCAGGGTCGTCGTCATCCCCGACATCAGCATCGGCGCTGGCTCCCCCGGTCACTGCTCCGGGGTTCAAAAGCTCAACGGACTCCGACTTTCCTGTCGCGGGAGCTTTGCCCTTTTCGCTTGCTTTTGCGACGTGGGAAGTGTCGAAGCCGGTGTGTAACTGATCACTGGTAATCTTGCTGCTCTCCTCCTTTTCCAGCTGAGCAAGCTTCGTCAACAATTCCTTCTGCAGCCCCTGCACCTTGTCCTTGTGCCCCTCCACGCCCTTAATGTATGCTTGGTAAAGATTGTCCGGTTTGGACTCGCCCATCTCTTTCTTAACCTGGTCGACCAAGGAGCTCATCATCTGCGAGTACTTGGGTTGCTCTTTCTCGTGGGTGTAGACGCCCTCCGGGGGTACTGGCGGCCTGTCCTCGTCGGGATTGCTTGCTGACTCCATGAGAGCCTGGAAGACCAGCTCTTCGGGGTTGCGAGAGGAATCTTCATGCTGTCGAAGAGCATCCAGAAGCTTGTCAATGCGCGACAGCAGACCGTCATTGATTATGCGTTCATATTTCAGTGTCTGGATTTCGTGGCGGCGTTGTTCGCGTTGTTGGTGGATTTGAGCTTGCTTGGCTCGAATAAACGACCGTTTGTCGACATTGGGATGAACTTCGATATCCGAGTCATCGGAGAGCTCAATAGCGTCCCACTTGCTATAATCGAGTACCATTGTGACAAGAAGTTGAGATAGAAAGAAATGCCAGAAAAGTAGGAGGGGAGGAGGGGAATTGGAATGATTAGGCGGGGTAAAGATGGAGTATCTGTCGAAATCACTTATTGGGGAAAATGAAAACAAATGAGAAAGTCCGATCTAAGGCATTTAACCGATGATGGCAGCTAATCGAGGTCAAAATTGACTTGTAGAAGTTGCCTTGGGAAAGTTAGGTACTAACGCAGCCTTGCCTACACCGTAGAATAGCTACCGTGATAGAAGGCTCTCGATGCTGTCGACCGGCTTCCATTGAGGTCTGTAATTAATGCCGTAATGGCAATACGAGCCGAAAACACATGCGGTGACGATAGGCAGAATGGCCGCCTTTCCGCCGACTCTGGCGTCTCCGAAGGCCGATGATTGACCGACAGTATAACTAACTAATTGCAGCGCGTTTCTTTCCTAACCAACTCCGCCAATAACTTCCCAATCCAAGTTCTCGTTGGATTTCCATCCAGTTCGCAGTCGAGAGCAGCAATTGCCTTCTCGGTGCCCATGCGATTGGGTGCCTCTAATTTACCTTGTGAGATATGGCAACCTGCTCAACTCCCGTGACATCATTTTGAAAGCCTGTCCGAATCCGCTTTCAAGCCTCCGAAATGCGCGGAGCCAGGCTACTTGTCTCCTGGGCTCCAGGCGCCGCCTCGAGGCGAGTATTGCAGCCGAAAGGCGACCTACTGAAAGATATATACCCAGGAATTCATACATCCTCCTTCCAATCCGGCAATAACAGCTCGAAAAGGCTATATTCGGGTGCGACCGGAGCACCTCGCAACAGAACTGCCCTCCATCAACCTTTTGGATTGTCAACGTCTCTTCAGAACACTGGCTCAAGATTCTCTCTTTGGCAACCACGGTTAATCGATCATGTACGATTCTTATGTTCTACGCAACGTCTACTGGAAGCAAGATCACCGATAAGACCGTCGACGAAACATGCCGTCGAGACTAGCAAGACGCAAGACAAAGAGGATGAGGATGCAGACAAGGGATTCGAGCTGTCTGAAAAGGCGGCTCAAGCGGCTCAGGTTAATCTTCGCGCAAAGTTGAGCAAGGAAGGCGCATCAGGAAAGAAGGCCGGTTTCGGGGAAATCTGGAGACTCTTGAAAATCGCTCGACCGGAGGCTAAGAAGCTCGCATTCGCATTCTTCTTCCTGTTGATTTCGTCTGGTATCACTATGTCCATTCCATTCTCTATCGGCAAGATCATTGATACAGCAACGAAGAGCCAGGCCGAGGGTGGCAATGAGCTGTTTGGTCTGAGTCTCCCGATGTTCTACGGCGCATTGGCTGGAGTCCTGGCTATAGGTGCTGCAGCAAATTACGGCCGGATCATTATCCTCCGTATCGTCGGCGAGCGCATTGTGGCCAGGCTCCGCTCGAGGCTTTTCCGTCAGACTTTCGTTCAAGATGCCGAGTTCTTCGACGCTAACCGAGTCGGGGATCTGATCTCTCGACTCGGCTCTGACACCATTATTGTGGGCAAGAGTATCACTCAGAACCTTTCGGACGGTCTACGAGCAGGTGTCAGTGGTATTGCTGGATTTAGTCTCATGGCGTACGTCAGTCTGAAACTGTCAAGCATTCTGGCTATATTGCTTCCTCCTATCGGAATCGGTGCGTTCTTCTACGGACGAGCCATTCGAAACTTGAGTCGCAAACTCCAGAAGAACCTAGGTAGTTTGACCAAGATTGCGGAGGAACGTCTTGGAAATGTGAAGACCAGCCAATCCTTCGCCGGGGAAATCCTGGAGGTCCACCGCTACAACAATCAGGTCCGGAAGATCTTTGAACTTGGCAAGAAAGAGTCGTTGATAAGTGCCACGTTCTTTAGTTCGGTAGGCATTCTGTTTCGGGGGCGCCATGTTGCAACAGATTGACTGACCCATTTTAGACCGGACTTGCGGGTAACATGACGATATTGGCACTACTCTACGTTGGAGGCGGGATGGTCCAGTCCGGGTCCATCAGCATTGGTGAATTGACATCGTTCCTCATGTATACGGCTTACGCAGGCTCGAGCATGTTCGGTCTTTCTAGCTTTTACTCGGAGCTCATGAAAGGTGTCGGTGCGGCCAGTCGTCTTTTCGAATTGCAGGATCGTGAACCGACGATATCCCCCACCAAGGGTCTGAAGGTGGAATCTGCGCGTGGTCCCATTCGTTTCGAGAATGTTTCTTTCAGCTACCCAACTCGCCCAGCCGTTACTATCTTCAAGGATCTGCACTTCGAGATTCCACAGGGCAAGAACGTCGCAATTGTCGGTCCATCGGGAGGCGGCAAATCCACCATCGCATCCCTTCTGCTTCGATTCTATAACCCTACTACAGGGAGAGTTCTGGTGAACGGCCAAGACATCACTCAGATGAACGCCAAGTCTCTTCGCAGAAAGATCGGCGTTGTCTCGCAGGAGCCCGTTCTTTTTTCAGGAACTATCGCCGATAACATCGCCTACGGCAGACCAGATGCCAGCAGGGCGGAAATTATCGCAGCCGCACGCCAAGCTAACTGTCAATTCATCAGTGACTTCGTAAGTGGATTTGAATACCATTTGTTATGCCTCCATGTCTAACACGTTTCGCAGCCGGATGGCCTTGACACCCATGTTGGCGCACGTGGTGCTCAGCTCTCGGGAGGCCAGAAGCAGCGCATTGCTATTGCCCGTGCCTTGATCAAGGATCCTGACATCTTGATTCTGGATGAAGCCACATCTGCCCTTGATGCCGAGTCCGAGACGCTGGTGAACAGTGCCCTGGCCGCTCTCCTTCGCGGCAACAACACAACGATCAGCATTGCCCACCGTCTGTCGACCATCAAGCGGTCCGATACGATCATCGTTCTCGGCACCGATGGAAGGGTGGCTGAGCAGGGCTCTTACGAGGAGCTCAGCTCACGGCCTGACGGGGCTTTCACGAAGTTGATGGAATGGCAAATGAGCGGCGGCGAGGCCACACAGTCACCAGCGACCTCTCGTGGAGCTCCCGTGGCAGATGATCAGCTGTGGGAGCAGCAGGATGAACACTTGCGAGAGGAGGAGGAGGAGCTGGACGAAACGATAGAGAGGCGCAAGAACGAATAAGCGTCGGAACGAAAAGCCACCGACCTTGTGCCGTGCTTCTAATGACATACATACATACATACCCGTAGATGGCTGGGTTATCTCCATTGTGTAACTATTCCACTGTCGCCTATGACGCAGGGCGAGTTTATGTGTATTTCTGTCACCTTGAGCATTTGAGATAGACCAAAAATCAATGCGTCTCTCCACTTGAATTTATTTATTATTTTACTATAATAATAATAATAATTATTATTATTTTTGTACCTATTTTCTAAGAACGGGGTTTTAGGTGACACCCAAGACGGGCAAGTGTGGATCCCCGTGACGATCGATCACCTCCGAGCTGGTCTCCGCATGGAATCATCAGTTAACAACTTAACCACCTTGAGGAAGCCCTTCTTAGGACTGCAATCTTCTCGGATCTTTCTCCCGAGGATGCATAAGATCTAAGTACCTCTTCGTGATTGTCCTCTATTTTAGAGAAGGACGAACAGTCGTCTAGACATTATGGACCGTCTCCGGAGATTGTTATCTCCCCAAGCTGCCTACGAGCCGATCGAAGACCATGTCGAGGCCGACGATGTCGATGACCGCCAGTCCCAGCGAAGTGGACAAAACAAAGCAGTGTCGCGCTGCTCGAGAATTGAATATGGCGTCTTCCTCCTGCTGGGAATTTCTATGCTTTGGGCATGGTACGTCCGAAATGAATCAACACCATCACTTATCTCACTTATCTACCTGCACTATCTAACAACTTTCCACTTCCGTATAGGAATATGTTCCTCGCGGCAGCACCGTACTTCTACCGTCGCTTCCAATCCAACGACTGGGCTGTAACCCATTACCAGCCTTCGATTCTTTCGGTATCGACGGTCACAAATCTGGGGTCGGGGTTCGTGCTCGCAAAGCTGCAGAAGAATGCGTCCTATCCCCGACGCATCACGCTATCGCTTCTGATCAACATCGTCGTATTCAGCCTCCTGGCCTTCTCGACCATTCTTGCGACAAATGTGTCGGTGGGCGCCTACTTCGTCTTCCTGATGTTGATGGTGTTCGGCGCCAGCTTCGCGACGGGCATGAATCAGAACGGCGTCTTCGCCTACGTGTCTGGATTCGGAAGAGAAGAGTACACGCAGGCCATCATGGCCGGTCAGGGCGTCGCCGGCGTCCTGCCCTGCATCGTCCAGATGCTCTCCGTGCTGACGGTTCCCGAAGAAAAGAGCGGGCAGCCCAAGGGTGCCGACTCACCGCAGGAGTCCTCCACGTCCGCGTTCGCGTACTTCATCACGGCCACGGCGATCTCGGGTTCGGCGTTGGTCGCCTTTTGGGGTCTCGACCAGCGACGCTCCGGCATCGCCAGCAAAGCGCCCGAGGTCGACGACCCGACCGATTCCGAGCACGTGCATCACAAATCCGTCAGCCTCTGGACGCTGTTCAAGAAGCTCCGCTGGATGGCCATGGCCGTCTTCATCTGCTTCGCCGTCACGATGGTCTTCCCCGTCTACACCGCGCAGATCGTCTCCGTGAACGAGAGGCCCGACGGTTCGCGCATCTTCCAGGAAGCACTCTTCATCCCGCTGGCCTTCCTCTTCTGGAACCTGGGCGACCTGATCGGTCGAATGTCCGTTCTCAAGATCCCCCTGGCCCACCACCCCGTGGCGCTATTCGTCCTGTCCGTCGCCCGTGCGGGGTTTATCCCCCTGTATCTGCTCTGCAACTTCCGCGGCCGTGGCGCCGTCGTGGAGAGCGACTTCTTCTATTTGTTCGTCGTGCAGCTGCTATTTGGAATCACCAACGGGTATCTGGGCTGCTGCTGCATGGTTGGGGCTGGCCAGTGGGTTTCCGTGGACGAGCGCGAGCCGGCGGGTGGGTTCATGAGCCTGATGCTCGTCGGAGGACTGGCTGCAGGCAGCTTGCTGAGTTTCTTCGTCGCTGGCACTTGACTTGGGAGTTGATTCATTCGATAGAACGTCTGTTCTCGGCTTTACGAGTCATGATTCCCTAATCTTTTTTCGGAGTTCGGCGTAATATACACACACTACATATACCATCAATCATATACAGCCACGTCCAGGGACTGGCGAGATGTTAGTCTGGCAAGAGTGACATGATGATATAGCTTCACCATAGATCTGGATAGGCGATCCAATCCAATCCGGAGCTTTTGACTGAATAAGAGAATCCACATAAGAGGTTCGAGAGACAGAGCATAACGCAGATAAGCAGATGGCTCCTTTGCACATGCATTGCTAATAGAAATTGACCGTAAAACAGCCCTAACTCCTCTACCATGGCCCTTTAACTTTCCCTGTATAATGCATGCAAACAAAAACGCCTAAACAAAAAATAATGCACTGCTCTGAAACTCCAAGCTATGTCTGTATCGACCTGAAGAGGGCATCAAAGAAAAAGGAAGGAAACGAAACCGGGTATATAGTACACCAAAGCCCAGACAAAAAAAATGATGGCTTGGAGTCATGGCCGCTTCGCCGTGATCCCAGCGCAATAGTGCATAAGTTCTCAACGTGTACTCGATCCGTCTTCAGAAGAAGTCATCCTCGTTCAACCACTGCGAGTCAATTGCGTACGCCACAAGATCCGCAGCACAGCACATATCCTCGTGGCCGTGCTCCAGATCAAGCAGTTCGAGGATAGCCTCCAGTCGGTCTTCGAGCACCTTCTTCAGTAGGCTGACTTGCAACTGAACTTCTTTGCTAAGTTGTTGTTCGACAACGGCTTTGCCGACATCTTGCTTCGCACCTTTTGTCTCCCGAGACGTTTGCTTTTCCACCTTCTTGTTAGGAGAGCGTGGTCCCAGCGGCTTTCTCTGTGGCTGCGGCTGTTCTTGGGGAATCTCAGGCTTTCGGTTCTTGAGGAGGTTCTGGAGGAGGAAAAGGAGCCAGACAAGATTTGTCCGGGGGGCGTACTCAGACCAAATGCCTGGGATGTCAGGGGTCTTCTCGATTTGCAGAGGATTTCCATTGTAAAGTGTCGCACGCATACTGTATGAGCGTGTTAGCAGGCATCTCATGCGAAAGACGCCGCCACAAGCGAGAATCTAGAGACTTACTATCTGTACGTATTCCTAAGGAGAATCTCATCTTCGTCGCGCCCAATCGCATCGAAGATTTCCTTCTTGTCGAGATCGGACGAAGCGACTTCGAGAGGTGCAGATGGGTCCTCGCTAAGTCGTAATTCTGCACGTGAGAGAGAGTAGTCGATAATGGTCGTCTCCAGCGTGCTGAGTCCGAATCCGCTGGAACTCTTGAAGCGCGCCACTTCGAAATCGGATGGTGGATCCATGCAGCCGTCTGGACGAGTGCTTCGGATGCAGACGTTCCCAAGATGAAGGTCCCGGTGCTATTGCCCAGGTTAGGAGGTTGTCCTACGTGCGCGTTTCTCAAGCTGCTTACCTCAAACAAGGCATATTCTTCAGCCCGTGCCAACGCCATGGCGACTCCCCAGAAGATGTCGTAGATCTGAAAAACCGACGACCACGAGAACTTCTCCAGCTCGCAGCCAGCATCGTCCATCTCCAAAATCGCCCACAACTGTGTATCGGGATATGCCCTCTTGCTCGATGGGTTTGGATTCATGCAATCGTCCTTCGTCTTCTTGTAGTGCATCCATGCGCTTTGGAACGACTCCGGAAACCGACCCTGAACGACGTGGATTTCCCTGAATCGGGCAAATCCAGGGATGGCATCCAAGTACTTGAGCATCTTCACCTCCGAAACGATCTCTTCGACGCTGGTGAACTTTTTCGATCCCGGACCACTCTTCGCGCGCAAAGGTACGATCTTGAAGACGCCGTCGCCGTCGCCGTATGCCCTCAGCTTGGCCACTTTCGATTTCGACATCTCTCGCCTGCAGATCTCTTCGCGCAGACGCAGCTTGTAGACTTCTCCATAAGACCCCTCGGCTAACTTGACCACGTCGAACATGTTTCCCGCGCGGGCGGCCCAAGAGCTGAACTTCTGCACCCCCTGCGAAGCAACGGGGGACAACGCTTCGTTGAGTATAGGGTGAACGTAGGCGCTGGTTTTCTCGTCTTGAATGCATCCGGATGACAGGCGTGGTGCAGGTTTCTTCGTTCTCGCTTGCCTTTTCGCCGACTCCATTTCTGTGACTCCGCTGCTCTTCTCTGCTGGTGTCTCGGACGATTGTTGCTTCTCGGGCTCTTCCTCATTCTTGGGTGTGTCACTGCTCGTTTCCTGCGGCCGCTCGCGCGGTTGTGTCTCGCCAAGGCTCGTGTTCTGGCATATGCGAACCTCGACCATAGTCTCGTAGTGCTTCGGTGATGCCTCGGTTCTGCTCCTGGAGTGGGATTCCTCGACTTCCTGCTCGACGTGTTCTTCCACCTGTTGCTCAACCGGCTGTTCGACTTGTTTCGGTTCCACCGGCACCTCCTCGATGGGTTCTTCTGCCTCTTCTTCCAGCTCGAGGGACTCCATCTTGACTTCAAGATCTCGCTGCCCTTCCTCCTCCCGGATCTCGTCCTCTATCTTCATCTTCCCCAGCTTCTCCTGCACATCAGCTAGAACCGCCCCAACAGCCGCCGCCGGTGTGACTGTAACCTCCGCCACTTTAACGGGACTCCTCTGCTCGAACACCGCTCTCGGCGCATCGACCCTCCGCTTCCCATAGACTTTCCTCTGTGCGGCTTTCCGTCGCGTCGTTGCCGGTTTCTGATGCGACCGCTCAGGTGTCGCGTGGCCCGAGATCGAAGATGATAACGGCATCGGCGTAGCCATGGCTCGTAAATTCTCCTGGATAATGGGCTAGGCTATTAGAGCAAATGAGCACTGAGGCCCCCGGTTGTTGAAGCGTCCTAATCGGTACAGGGGTCGTTTTCGTCGGTGACGAATTGAATGAATGAATAGCATGCGGGGGGAGGCTATTGATCTATCTCCAGAAGTGGTTTAGTGCGTGTGTTGTCTGGGTGATGGCGGGAAAATAGTCGGTGCGGTGAGGTGCTTTCTTTTAGGCCAATCGGAATTAACGAACTACCGAGTATGTGCCCATCCATAGGTTTTCTTAAGGGGTGCCTTAGGTACGGAGTACCTAAGGTACTGATCAATTCTCTTGCTTTATATACTCCGTATGCAGATTCATTTGTCCTTGTCTATCTTCCTGATCTTCAGTGGATTGAGCTCCTTTCCTTTCGGATCTCCACGTCTACAAAGTTTGAGAGATCATAATGTAAGAGTCCAAGCCCATCTGTATATATTCCTTCTCTAGTTACTACCACCGTTGTTGTAGAGTTTGTATTCTCTTCAAGAATAAATTCTCGGCATATACATGCAGTATGGTACCCCTCTACTAAGCTTCCTTGGCAGCCTCTGCATTCTCTTCTTCAACGTAAGGTGGATCCTCCTGGTACACATCATACTTATACCGACTGCCCAGGTGATCATCCCTCAGCTCCTTCTGACCCTTGCCATACACCTTCTCTCGTGCCGTCAGTTGCTCCTCCAACGGCTCGGGGTACACGCCCCTCCTTCTCAGCTCGGGAATGAGCAGATCCACCACCTCCTCAAACGTACCCGGAGTAGTGACATAGCCAAGATTAAACCCGTCCACATCTGCTTCCCGGATCCAGCGCTCCAGCTCATCAGCGACGGTGGCAGGACTGCCAATAGCAACAGGTCCCAGTCCACCAATAGCAGCCTTTTCAGCGACGACCCGAGGAGTCCATTTCGGAATCTCCTTGCTCGTTGTCGTGAATGAGTCCAGGATGCTCGTCACCTTGTGAGCTTCCAGGGAATCCGCGGCTGTAATGTCCTGGTCAATCGGGATCTTGGAGATATCGATGCCTGTCCAGCCGCTGAACAGCACAAGTCCCCCAACGACGGAGGCGTATTTCTTCAATTCCTCGTACTTCGCCCATGCCTCTTCGTCCGTTTCGCCGATGATGGGCGTGAGGGTAGCAAAGAACTTAATTGAGCGCGGGTCTCGGCCTCGTTCCGCTGCTAATTTTCTGATGTTCTCGATCTTTGGTCGGAGAACGGCTGGTGAGTGGGAGGATACGAAGATGGCTTCCGCATGGGTTGCGGCAAAAGCTGAGCCAGCGGCCGAGGTGCCGGCTTGGAAGAGAAAAGGAGTGCGCTGAGGTGATGGGTCGACGATGTGGCGGGTATTCAGAGAGAAGTATTTTCCCTTGTGATTGATTTGACGGACTTTATCGGGGTCGACGTACGAGTCTGTCTCCTGGTTCGGGGATACAGCATCGGGCGCCCAGGATCCTTCCCATAGCCTGTGACTGTGTAAGTGGATTGCAAGCTGGAGGTAACGAGTACTTTGAAACTTAGTGATGCATACTTGTAAAGAACACGCAGGTACTCATCAGCCTGGCGGTATCGTTCATCATGTTCGATTGGGCTATCCAGTCCTATAGCCTTAAAAGCTGCTTTCTTCCAAGACGTGACAATGTTCCAGCCAATGCGACCATTCGTCAGATGATCCAGGCTGGAAAAGCGCTTTGCCAGCAAGAATGGCGGCTCGAAGGATGTAGACGACGTGATTCCAAATGCCAGGTTCTTGGTCACAGCAGCCATTGCGGAGATTGGCTAAGATCCCAGCGTTAGTATCTTATTTCCATCCGACCGGATAGGGGCGCCCTGTGTGCAATAACTTACAATGGTCGGATCTGTCACCGGCCACTGTGCTGCACGCCGAATACACTCGTCGAGCTTTCCCTCATATGTATCATATCCTCCGTAGGTATCGGCCAGGAACAAAGCATTGATACCGCCTCGTTCGAGCAGCTTCGCCAGCTCTATCCAGTAATCGAGGTTACGTTTAGTTGCGGACTTGTCTGTTGGGTTCTTCTTGGTGTCAGCCAGATACATAAACATTAATGGGGAACATTCATCATGGTTCCCAGGTTCAAATGTATCTAAAGCAGAGAACCAGCATTATCAACGCACCTTCCATTGACCAGGGGACAAGTGACCAACAGTAGACATATCAAAGGCATTCAGCAAGATATGCTTCTTGCCATTGCCCAGCTCATGCTGGTTTGAAGCGCCGTTAATATCGCCCATCTTGACAGCTTTATTGATCATCAAAACTGAAGCCGCTGGCTTGATGTTGTTTTTTCTGCTTTCCTGCTCGAGGCTTGGGTGGTAGCTGCAGCAATGCTGCTCTTTATTGCACTGCTCGGGGATTCAATCACCCAGAATGCCCCGCACCATATTATCGATAAGCCCCGGAAGTAATCCGAAACATGTGCCTATCGCCATATAGCATTCCTTGTGCGTGATGGCAACGCTGAGGATGTACGGTAGGCTATGCATGCCACATGGAGGGGTAAGAAGCATCAAAGCGACAATTCGCCATCTTCCCCACCAAAAGCGCGAGCGAACTGCTATCGTATGCTATGAATGGCTATTGTCTATGGTGGCTTGAGGTTCTGGGCGTGCGCGAAGTGTCGTGAGGTTTAGCGTTCTGCAACGCAATTGCGGCTGGGGATGTCACCATCATGTACGCCATTGCGTGATGAGACAGGGGGTTCCGGATTGTTCACCATTCGAAGATAAGAACAATATCTCGACGGAATTTTCGGATAGTTTTTATTGTGGTATCGATGAGAATTGGTATTCAGTAGTATATTTGATGTGGATGAGCTGTGATGGTAGGCTTGAGGAGGTGAACGTCGGACGGGCCCGAGTACCTGTTTTCTGTCTATGCCTTCTAATCCTTTCCAATCCTGTACGCCCAGCTTGGGTCAGGTCATCTAACGAAACAATAGTAGTTATCAGGACGATCGTGTTTCTGAACTATTTTATTCAAGATATTTGCAATTTGCGATAAACACTTCTACAGCAGGTCTGATAGAATGTATATTTATATATGTATACACACACACATACTCTTTCGGCGTGATATGGGCGCATACAAGTTTCTATGAAACTCCATAATGCGGCTAGTTTACTCATGAAAAACCCAAAAGCCTGCACCACTATGACCCATTCACTTGTTGGGATGAACTTCCACAGATGTGGCCGACTGCCCCTTAGACTCAACATCTTGGGCATCCTCCGTGCCGCCCGTCTCATACGCCTCAGTCTTAGCCTTTCTTTTACTATGCAAAGGTCAGTGTGAATCGAGAGACCAAGACCAACATGTTGGCGACTTACTCTTCGCGCTTAATAAAATAGTTGATAATGTGTGCCAGAATAATCAGACAAATCGCGTTTGCCAGGACGAACGAATAGCCCTTCGTGAATCGAGGACCTTCAACGGTCTTGAAAACGAGAAGCGGCGTCCATGCAGTTGTTGACTGCGCAACGGTGTTGATGGCGACCAGTGTCAGAGATCGTTCCACTGGAGAATAGCGGAGTTCACTGTTCACCCAGCCGTAGAGTACACTGGACATGGCCACAGCGGAGTAGGTCGTAAAGAATGCAAACCAAAGTGCTGATTCCGGTACCTTCCAAATGACGAGAATGATCAATCCAATGATGTTCCACGTATGGGCCAGGGTAATCGCCCATGCAGGGCCAAGGACGAGATCCGAAGCAAAACAGACGAAGAGCGTGTAGAAGATACCCAGCGACGGTGAGATGGCTGCCAGCTCATTGAGCCGACTGGTTGAGAACCGTTTGAGACTTTTCAGCCACAGAAGATAACCGCCAGATGAGGTGTTGATGCTTCCATTCCAGAAGAAGATATCCAGCAGAAGCAAGGCCCAAAATTTCCAGTTGTTACCTAGCTTCTTCAATGTTCCCCATTCAAACTTGCCATGGTCTCCATGTCCGGCACGTTTGAGACGCTTCTTGGCGATCTCGACGTCCTTCTGTTTGAGAACGATTCTGTTGGGTTTATCAGGGGTACCGGGTAGAATGAAGTATCCTAGAATACCAATGGGGATCGTAATGATGGCACAGATGATGTACATCCATCGCCATCCTGCGAGACCATGGACGCCGTCCAGTCGAGCGGATGCGCCAGCTTGGATCAAACTCGCCGTAAGGGTACCTAGGGTGAGCCCAACGTAGAAACAACCGCCGCGGCGGGCAATTTCATCGCCACGATACCATGCTCCTAAAGTGATGACTAGTTAGCTTACATCGTACTATCCGGAAGTTCACGCCAATGCCGTAACTAACCGAATATGTAATGGATGCCAGGGAAGAAGGCAGCCTGTAGACATGTGAGCATTCTGCTCGAGAAGACAGACATTACGAACGAATTACCTCAAACCATCCGACCATAAAGCGATACCCAGCTAGTTCAGCATATGAAGTCACCCGATACTGCAGCAAGGTAAAAATTCCCCAAGCAATGTCCAAGAAAGGGATGATCCAGGACATCGGAAGTCTGGTGAAGAAGTAGGCGAAGGGAAGCTGTCCAAGCACCGCACCAAGAGTGTACATGGTCTGGAGATGTACAAGTTCATTTCCATAGAGACCTAGATCTTCCTTGACACCAGAAACGTATGCATTGTCTGTCGACTTGTTAGCGGCAGGCTATTGATCTGGATCAGTCATTGCTCACTGATGTTTGCTTGATCAATATACTTCACCCAATACGCCAGAAAGGCGTAAGGAACAATCAACAGGTCCAGCTTGAGGATGAGTTTCCTCTCCTCTGGGGTGTCATCATCCGTGAACCATTGAATCTGATACCACTTCCGACGCTGCTGTACGATAGCCATCTTCTTGAGTGCTGCTAATCCTCAGTAGTCAAATGGAAACAGGCCCTAAAACGTAGCCTTGGTAAGATGGTGCCTTAAATAGTGAGCATCCTGGTAGGCTTTTGAATCAACGAGCATGTTAGTTCTGCAGAAGCAAGGTGTCACAGCATAGCATAATTGCGTGACACGTGCAAGATTCAGAGCTTAAGCCATACGAGCTCTTCAAAGCCTAGCATATAGGCTGGGCCTCGACTAAAAGGTTGGCGTTAAGAAGCAACCCGATAGAAAGTTGCGTTTAGACACTTGAGAACAGAAAGAAAAATGAATATGGCAGCACGTCGGTAGAACTGTGTTATCTCGGAAGACGAGGTGCTGTCAATGCAAGCCAAGCATCGTGTCAGGAAGTGGAGGTAAGACGTGCTCGAATCCACAGCAGCACCCCTCCTCGCTCTTAACTTCGAAGCCACATGGTAAAAACTTCAATCTTCTGAAGACATCGGAGCGCATCCGGAGGCCAGAGTTGTTAGCAAACACCAGACCAATGGCGGCGCCAGATGGCGTCAGATAACAGAATATTGCCAGATCAGTGTTCCACACAGTACGCAGAAGTACCTAGGTACCGGTTGCTTCAATTATTGAGAGGCATTGAGGTATATTCTTAGTATCTTCAGAGGCCTGTGAAGAAATGCCATCCCAGAAGGTCAAGTCTCTCGGTAGAGCTGCAGATAGCACCGTCGACCTCGAGTTTCTGTTGAACCACAACTCAGACTTGCTGCAGATTGAAGAAATACTCCATTGTCAGTCTTCCCTTTCACTTAACAGCAACAATCAGTGGGGAAGAGGATGGATGAAGTCTGAATACAGTCTTTATCAAGACAATTGATGGAAGGTGACTGTTGCTTTTACCCCGCGAAATCCTCCAGTCGGTCCTCACTCAGCCTTGCACTTACCTGTTTGGGCGAGCAAAATCGATGCTTTGACATTGGGGGTTAGTTGTATCTGGATCTAGAATCATCCCCTAAAAGGTATCGAAGGGACTCAAGGGAGTTGCTTTTCCGATCGAAGGTTTCAGCGGACGACTTTCGACCAACGAGAAGACGGCGTAATTGCACGCCAACCTTCCATTGTTTTGGATCGACCAGAAACGGGACAAGTACACTAGTATGTCGAAATGTCAAAATGTCAATGTCAGAATGTCAGAATATCAATGTCGAAATGTCAAATGTCATGCAAAAGTCAATGACAGACAAAAACTTTGTCTTTTTTTTTTTTGAAATGTCAAAAAGTCACCATCGCTACCCTAGTACACACTGTGCAAGTCATCCCGTAGGAGCCATCCTTCATTTTGATGATCGTCCGTTGTTATCCGTTATTTGTTGATGAAGTCCTTTTTGGAAAGGAGACTTTGGGAATCAACGGCTGACATCCTGACAGTCGTTCGGACTCGTTCCAGGACCATAGGATAATCCTCTCGACGATCATCCCGGTATAACACTGCATATTATAGATTCCAATGTTGGATGTTCCATTTCGCGCATCTTTTACCGATTTCAGGATTTGATTGATTTCTCAGTGATTATTGCACTCCCGTACAGCGTACGAGTACTCCGTAGACTGACGGACATTGGCATATACAATGAGTAATAGTCACTCGATCCACGAGTAACTCATTCTCGTGGTGGCCTGTATGGAGTCTATGGACCTCAGTACACCAGCCTCAGCCTGTCACTTAAGATTAGCCAGGGGATAAGATCAGCAGACGCCAAAATGGTCCCGGTGAAGTGATTCAGCCTTCAGGTGCTGGTCATTCCGTCCCTCAAATAATTTGAGAGTAGTGCACTTTCCTTCTAATGAGATTGAACCGCTTATGCCGCTATCGCCTCTTTTTTTTTTTTTTTTTTTTACTTTGTTCTATTCTTCGTCCTGCTTTTGGCTCGTAATGAATGAATGCAGTACTTAGTCTAGTACCAGGAGTCCGGCCTGTGGACGCTGGATCTTTCTTTCCTTTCCTGTCAATTTCGGTAACACTTCTTTCGCGGTCTTCTGGACTTTCGGATGCATTATGGCAACTTTGGCAAGTCTTCAGGTGTCGATCTCCAGAAACACTGCAATGAAAAGATGTGGGCGACGTCACAGCTGCAGCGTTGATGATCATCTTCGCGACTGCGACCTCAGTGCTGAGTGGATACCTAGTACCTACTACCAGGTAGTACCTACTGATTGATGGCTTCCGATTGGGTCAACCACACAGCGGGTGTAAACATGATGGTTCCAAGGTTTTGTGTAAAGCAACAGCAAAACAATGCAGGATCCATTCGCAAATATGAATTTCAGCTAGAAATTTAGGGGGATAAGGTCTGTGTGTACTGTTACTACAGTCAGTGACTCAGTAATAGTGGGATCTACGGAGTACACCGGTGCGACAGTTTTAGGGGTTAAGCATGGACTTCGAGCCTTCGAGAAGGAGTGGCTGGAGCACAGATTCATTTTCGGGGTAGGTCGGAAGACGTCTGGAACATTGGAGGAAGGGGAAGACACAGAGGGGCGAGAAAAAGTGGAGTGGCCTCCTTCAAAAACTGGAGTCAAGTGAATCAGAGAATTGACTGGCGCTGCTTCTTCTTCGATTTTCTCGCCGTTCTTCGCATGACCAATTTTGAGTGGGTGACAACTGAAAAGGATTGGAAACTTGAAAGTGACGTACCGTCCGGAGGCTTTTCTTTTCGCCTTTTCCCGTCCCGCTTTTCCCTCGTCTTTCGTTCCGGCGCTTTTTTCTCCGATTTTTTTTTGTTAGCCACCCTTTCCCCTGGAACACAAGAATTTTCTATTATTTTCTCTGTGTACTGCTAGGGTTTATTTTCATCAGGGGTACTCCAACGTCAATCCATTGTCGACGGAACACTGTAATGTGTATACCTAGAAACCTTGAGTTGTCCATCGAATTGACAATCACTGGACGACCGGAATCAGCTCGTGGATCAAATCCGGGACGGGAAGCGTCCAGTTGACTACTGCAGAGCTAACGACGGGCACGCGAGCTGACAACAGCCGTGACCTCGGAACGTCGCATATTCTTTTTCACGTTTTTCCTCTTCTTTCATCACATCACGCTCCCCTCGACCCCCACGATCTCACCAACCCTCCCCCCGACACCCCCGGATTTTCTGTTTCGTCGGATCTGATGCGTCGTTGAATCTTCGGCGTCTCTTTACTATTCATCTCAATGATCTGTTATGGCGTTCAACTTCAACTGGTCCCCGCTGATGGCGGACGCGGGCTTTTACACCCGCGCCCAAGATCTATTAACCGCTGCGTTGAATAAATCGCCAAAGCCTCCCATTATCGTCGATGATATTATCGTTACGGAGCTCAACCTGGGCTCCACGCCCCCAGAGCTGGAGATTCTCGAGATCGGAGATTTGGCAGAGGACCGCTTTCGCGGCATCTTTAAGATGTCATACTCGGGCGATGCTTTTCTGACCCTCAAGACTCGAGTCCAGGCGAATCCGCTAAATACTTTTCTTCTCACGCGGCCTGCCTTTGCATCGCCGCAACCCCTAGCTGCAGCGTAAGTGCTGACGCTGGCCACGGCGACTCCGAAACTCCGTCCGCTTACTGGTATCTAGAACTCCCCTCACCATTCCTTTACAAATTACACTCTCCGACTTTAAACTCTCCGGGTTCGTTATCTTGGTTTTCTCGAAGCAGAAGGGCATAACGGTGGTGTTCCGAAATGATCCCCTCGAATCCCTCAAGGTCTCCTCGACGTTCGACTCGATACCTTTCGTGCGCGATTTCTTGCAGCGGGAAATCGAAGCTCAACTCCGTATTCTCTTCATGGACGAACTGCCCGCCATTATCCATCGACTATCCCTACGATTATGGGTGCCAGAATACCGAGCGGGCGAGGAGACGCGAGATCAGATGGAAAGTGCCGCTAGCGAAGGCCCAGGTCAGGATCCACTGGCCAGTCCGCCGCAAGACCCGGTCGACTCTTTGGGAAATGCATTGAACGAGTCGGAAATTGCCTCGCTATCGTTGGATTCTTCGGTCGAAACCCACTCGTTGTTCTCGCAGAAAAATCTGCTACGTTTGGCCGCCCTTACGGACTCTCAGCGAACTCTGTCGTTGTTTACCCCATCGATTCGAGAGGTTGTTTATCGGGCATGGACGTCACCTTCCGATCAAGGAGAAATCGCTGCCAGCATTGCCTCCCCGTTCAGTCCTACGTTGTCGAGAACCCACTCGCAGGTCGGCAGCATGTCATCCTTCCAGGATACCGCCAGCACCGTTTCCACACAGAGCAGACCGTCAATGTCTGGTCATAGTTTCAGCGGGTACGGGTTGAGCCTCGGGGCGGGCCGGCACTCGAAAGCACATGCAAGGAAGAGGAAGAAGCGCGTGGTGGATCTGCGCCGACCGAAGACTACAGACGATGCAGTGAGTGTAAGTGACGAGAGTGCGTTCACCGATTCAGCCAGCGCTCCTTCCGTCTGCTCAGCCCCTCTTCCAATTTTGGAGGAGCAGACGGATGATCCAGTGACGCCACCACTCTCCCCGGACAGCGGTCTCCAATTGCCCGCTATTCCCGAACGGCATCGCCTGAGTATCTCTCATCCAGTTCCTCGTCGCGAGGTTCCTACAAATTTGATTCACGAGACCAGTGAACCGTCGGCCTCACGTGAAGACGCAGACGCGACACCGCGGGGCACTGTACGTGCTCGCGGGGCACCTTTGTACAACCATGAAAAGCAGGAAGCTGGTCCGTCCTCGACTCCAATGCGGCCTCTCCCTGCTTCGATCCTTTCTTTCTCTAGCGAAAACCCGACCAGCAACGTTGTCGACCAAGTCTTGGTGGAGAAGCTGGCCGGAGAAATCGCACGACGGATGCGAGAAGAAAAACTGATGCCGACGAATCCCTGTGGTAATTTCTGGGAACGCCACAGTCAGGAGGAAACTCCTCCACCCGCATATGGCCAGTGAGCGCATATGCGTAACACTATGCACTTTTACTATTTTCAGTCCTGAAGGCTTTGAATTGAGATATCCCGTTCAAAGCTGACGGGCCTCTCTGGCAAGTCTGGAGATTTAATGACCGGCATGACTCGATTTTAACTGTCCTTTTCTTGATTTATTTTTTATTTCCTTGGGAGCGGGCTTAAAAAATCAGTGTATTGGTCTGTATTGATAACCTTATGGCGTCGGGCTTTTTAGCATTGGTTTTTTAGCCCGTCTGCGTTTGCTGGATACCACACTCATTGGGCTCTTATGTATTCTTTTTGCGGGATCTGCGGTCTGGAAGGGAGGGAATCAAGGGAATTGTACGATTTTGTGTCATCTACAGTCACTCCAGCTCAAAAACTACTCGGTAGTGTTAATTCCGATCGTTACAATAATGAATCTTCTTTGTGCTTGGAAATCTCGAAAATTGGTCTTGATCACGGTCTCCAGAAACGCTATGACTACGAAGTTAAGATGGTCTTGAGAGTTGAGATAGATGGTAGTGATAAGAAGATGATTGGGTCCGTAATTAATTGAAAGTAGCCGGTTCAAGGTTGGCAGCTCTCGGCTCCGCAGGTGTCTGGGTGGAGCCAAATGCCCGCTTGCCTCTAGCTCTAGTTGCGACGAACGTCAAAGGCGAGCGAACGAACCTTCTCGCTTCCTCCCCTTCCTCCTTCTCACCCCAGCGCCACGTTGCCCCGTTCCTTCGACAGTCTCTGAGTAGGAGCAGTGTCGAATCCTTCTTCGCAATGGCTGGTGTGTTCAAGAATGTGTTTGGTGGCTCTGAGCCATCGGCTGCAGCCAAAGTCGACGATGGTAAGTCAATGGTCCATCGTCTGGGGACGATCAATTGCCTCTCGTCAACACCTCCACGTGCTCGTCTAATCCGTCGTCCCATTACTTTTCAGACTTTGCGGACTTTGTCGAGGCTCCCGAACCATCGCCTGCGTCTATTGTCGCTGCGTCGTCAACACCTGTTCCTGCGTTTACCACCGACGGCGCCAGCCCCGTCCCCTATACGAAATGGTACCGGGTGTGGGAGCGGACGTCCCCCAAGGACTTCATGCAGGAGGCAATGATCATGCCATTCATTCTGCTGATCGTTCTCTTCCATTTCTGGGGTACTCGTAAGAACAGACGGAGGGCCAGGGACTGGGCACAGGCGCATGCACCGGTCCTCCAGACCGAGTTTGCGGTCGTCGGTTTTGGTGGCGTGCAGAAGCCCAGCGCTGCTGCGGGTGATGCCGTCACTTCTGAGTTGGTCGCACCGGAGACTCTGCTCAAGGAGAAGTCCGCCCAGGAGTTTACAACCTACGCTACTGGCAGACAGAATGTTGCCTTCCTCGACGTCTCGATCAAGCTGCCCAAGCGCTACAACCCCGTCACCTATCTGATGGACTACGTCTTCAGCTTCTTCTTCGAGAGCTGGACCGCCCCCAGTGAGAAGTTCGAGGCTGTGGCCTATACTTTTGACGGCAAGGAGAAGGACTTGGTGCCGGTTCCCGCCCAGGATACATCTTCCCTGAAAGTGGCCAACTCGTCCTATGACGGTTTTATCTGGGCGGTCGTGCACAAGAGCCACATGCGCAAGTTCCGCCAGGACCGCTATGATGCCTCCATGACCTTCACCAAGGACAACGCCAAGCTTCCCTCCTGGGTGACAGTCATGACCGAAAGCGCCGAGATCACCGATGCCATTCTTACTCCTGAACTTATTGGTGCCATTGAGCTGGCGGGCAATTCGCTTGAATACCTGATCGTGACCGACCAGCCCGTTGACAAGCCCCTGAAGTGAGTTAATCCTCGTTCCTTCTCTGATTCTGTGCTAACGTCGCGCCATCAGGATCGAAGAGACCACCCCTAGAAAGCGTGTCCAACTCTCCCTCAGCCTTCCCTCGTCTGGCTCTGGCTACGCCTCCACTATGCCCCTCTTTGCGCAGTTCCTCCGTCTCCCTGACAGGCTCGTCGCTTCTGCCCATTTCCGGCCCGAGGTGATGCGCAAGATTCGCAACGTTCGTGAAGAGGAGATCAGGAAGCTCCGCCGGGCTGATGAGGAAGAAAAGGCGGAGGAGCGTAAGCTTGCGGCGGAGAGGGTGAAGAAGGAGGAGCGCGAGCGTATCCTTCGCGGCATGACTGCCGAGGAGCAGCGCAAGTACCTCGAACGTGAGAGTCAAAAGGAGCAGAGACGCTCTATGAAGAAGTACACCAGGAGGGCATAGTTTTGAGGCTGCCTTTGTCCTTCTGTTAATTCCTCCACTTCTTGCTCTCGATTGGGCCTTCGTGTTCCTTGCTCCGTGGCTTGTTCGTTCTCTTCCCACGATCGAGGCAGGCAAGTCAGAGCAAACAGCGACTTTAATCCCTTCTGCGGGTTTTGTTCATGGGTTTATGTAAAATGTAGCTATATGCTTTTCATGTTTGGAAATGGCTGGGGGTGAACTCGGGACGTGATGAGATCATTCTAATATTGAGAGGAGCGATTGTTGCAGTCAGTCTGTTTCTGATTGCGGGCGGTTACGATACATTCTCGATCCTGTCTAATTAAAAAAAGGAAGATTATTGAAGCAGGGAATATCCTCGCTTTTTACATATCCATGTCTTATTACAATGTTGGGTGACATCGAGCTTGCTTACTTGGAACGGTCCACTTGTTTCTTTCCTTTTCAAGAACCGGGATAAACTACCACGACGCAGAGGGAAGGTGCGCTTCGACCGTGCCGGTCTTCCTTCCATTCATGGATCATGCCTTGTACTGAGATGGCAAGCGCGATGGACCTGGACAAGTGGTTGTCTTAAGAAATCCTTCTCCCCGTTTGTCTTCGTCCCAACTTCATCTTCCGTCTACACCTTCATCATTCCACCTTACGCTTGCTAGCGATCTCTTGATACATATCAAACCTACGTCCCATCGTTACCATTCTTAGTTGTCAATTGACCGGTTATCATCATGGACTACGATTGGTTCTTCATCATTGTCGTTCTCTACATGACTGCCCGTCTTTGCACTGCAGCCCCTACAAATACGACCTGGTCTCCTCTTCATTTCAACTTGACCATGGAAAAGCGAGGTTCTGTCGTTCCTTTTGGCGCTGTCATCGACAGATGCACTGTTCCTGGAACCGTTGCACTGACCTTTGACGATGGACCATTCATCTACACGCCGAGGATACTCGACATACTCAAGGCCAATGGTGCTCGAGCTACTTTCTTCCTGAACGGTCAAGGTCTTGGGAATATCTATGCTCACGCGGACCTCGTGCAACGTGCTATAGCTGAAGGTCATCAAGTCGCGTCCCACACGTACGTACTTCCGCTTCCCTGGCTTGAAGTCGACTGGTAACTGACAACGTCTTCGCAGCTGGGGCCATCCGAATCTCGTCGAGCTCGATTACAATACTATCGTTGCACAAATGACTCAGCTGGAAACCGCGTTCACGCAGATCATTGGCAGTTTTCCGTTCTACATGAGGGCACCTTACCTCTTTGTCAACGGTCTCGTACTTCAAGTCATGGCCGACCTGGGCTACCATGTTATCGGGGCCAGCATCGACACGAAAGACTATGAGAATGATCATCCGGATCTCATCAATAACAGTTTCGAGAAGTTCCGGAATGAATTGAATGCTGGTGGCAATATCGTCTTGGCTCATGACGTTCATCAACAAACGGTCGACACTCTGGTGCAAGCTATGCTGAATGAGGTATACGCTCGAGGCTTACAGCGTATGTTTCCCGGGCATCTGAAATCTTTAGCAGTTCGGTTCTCTTGCAAGTGAGCTAGCTAACCTGCAATAACAGCTGTCCCTGTTGGAGAATGCTTGGGCGACCCTCGGGGGGAATGGTATCGAGACGGTCGTTGAATCAACATCACCCCTTAGTGTCAGTATATACCTCAGCGGGGTCCTTGAGTCTCGACTTGTTGGATGACATGGAGATTTGGATTACCTTTTCCGTGCTCTTGTTGGATGAGTTGGTCCCGTTGGTTTCATCTGCAGATTGCGCAGCTTCGTCAGGTCACTCGGGTCATGTTTCCGTTACATCTCTCGCGTTATAGAATGTAGCTTGCTTACATAGAGGTTCACAGGTTACAATGGATGGGTTTCACCAGTTATCACCATGGCTGCGCTCGTAGAGGTTAGTAGCAGGATAGGCATTGGTAAGAGGTTTGCGTGCATCATAGGGGAGGATATCTACCACCTCGAGAGACGAAGTATCATACCTGAATTCGGTGGGTATGGACCGCTTCATCCCCGCGGCGACGGATTTACAGGGGCGTGCTGAATGTTGAGGGGGAGACTACGCTGCGGGCCTGACCAGTAACAAGTATATTGACGTATAGGGATGGATTCTGTATGAACATTATCAAATAAAGGAATGGTTGGCGCACTCCCAGAATCAAGACCTTCGTCTATTCAGTAGGCATTACTCCGTATGAAGCCGTTCGAGTAATCGTTAGTGGTAGGAAGAGTCGGCATATATCAATAGCGATGAGCGCGTATATGGATGGATACACTATTTGATGATCATCAAGGATAGTGTCTGCTTTTAAGCATCCACTCACCCCTGTCAGAATATGCCTCACAGAAGTATTTTTGTTCGATTATCAAACATCACCCTCATCTTCGTGGACCCAACTAGTGATCAGCTGTCGATAGTGACTATAAAACCTTGGCTTTTCAAATCGCTAAGGAACTGAGCCGATCATCGACTCCTTGGTAAAAGCTTAGCAACAGTGATGGAATTCTACGAGAATATCGAATATATTGAGATCTGAGGCGCATCCATCAGAGTCCATTTGTTAGCGGCATTGGAAAACCATTGTTTCAGGTCCTTCTTCTCATTGGTTTGTTTTGTGTATGCTTGGAAACCCTTAGTACCTTAGGTACCTAAGGTACCCATCGAAAGAAGGCGAGAAGCGAGAAGGAACCTTGACGGTTGACCCGATATGACCCGTGATCTTCTGCAGGATACTGTTTCCTATCCTGGATTCTTACATTTTTTGCCTCTCGAGTAAAAAATTCTCAATCAATAGCATGATGAGTCAATAAAATCTGCAACCCAAACACCGAGTATACTCCCTTTTCTCGGAATTGTCTCGGAGATGTGCCCCGAGCAGCCACAACGACGGGAAAGTATTAAAGTACCCTGCTGTCGCCATCCCACGTCACCTTGACGAGAAAATCATTTCTCGAAGATAGCTTTTACCTACGTTCGTTTTTATTTTTTATTTTTTTACATACATAGTCCTTTCCTTAATCCCTTTATTATCATCCGTTGACCGGGAACAAGCACGCTGCAAAACTCACATACGGCCCCCCAAGTTCCAACACAGTATCGTACCCAACACCTACCTTTCTTCGAAGGGAGTTCAAACGGTCGGAAATATCTCGGCCATCATCATCATCATCTTCTTTACCCGTCTCGAAACTATATATATATTCCAACAAAACAACGAAAAAAAAAACATGACCTCCTTCGCCGAGAAAATCAAACAATTCTTCCACTTCCGCGCCCTCCGCGAGCAATGGGCGGACTGGGCGGCGCTGATGCCGGCCAAGAGCAATTTGGATGCGGAATATAACTTCCCCAGCGGCCGACGGGCCGGACAGGGGTATGGCAAGAGGAGGCCGTCGGAGTGATCCCCCCCGACTTTCTTAAAGATATCAATACACCATTTCTTCGAACATCTGAAATCACCTCAGAGCAAGAGCGCTTTTTCTACGCTTTCCTTCAGGGCCAACTGAGAGTCGCAACTCGAGACCGAGACCGTGTTTATAAAACTTGGCGGGACATCACGGCTCCTAACATGCAACCGCAAATATCGGCGAAGCATACATACATACATACATACCTCTTCCTACTCTCATCCCCCAACCACAATGAGAATCACGAACCACAACCCTTACGCAACAACCTGACCCGACACTTTCACTTCGCCGCTTCAGACTATCCTCGCTCACCTCTTATTTCCCTACATTCTTACAAGGCACATTTCGATGGGACTCGCGATCAAGCTGCACATTCCCCGGGGGATATAATCAGGCGTTCGACCTCGCATCAATTTATTTCGTTTAATCCATGATTAAAAAATCCCTTATTACCAGAGTTAATTATTTTTTAATCAAAATTTCTTGTTTTCTTTTAACAAAAGGTTCAATATCTGTTGTTCCTTTTTATATAGATGAATACAATTACAGGCTAAGAATGCTGCCGATTCGCTCGTATTCCCTGCAACGGCAATCAAGCCACCCGCAACTATCGCCGGGATGTCAGCGCCTTGTTTGGATACGTGACGTCAATGTGCATGAGCAAACTTCAGAAATAACAAAGAAATGTGAACCGGATAGTATTCTATAAATCTATACTTGACCTGCGCTATGCAAGGGACTCGCGAAACATCGTGAAACAACAGATGGCATCGAGCCATCACCGCGGCAAAGTCTACTGCTTGCCGTAGATCTTGACACGCTCCTCGATGGGCTTCTGGGTCTTCTCGCCAGCGGCGCCCTCGGGGCTGCCGAAGACCAACTGAGAAATGAGTCTCCACTCGCTGGGGATTTTCCAGGCCTGGGCGACGGGGGCGTCGATGAGAGGGTTGTAGTGCTGGAGGTTGGCGCCGAATCCGAGGGCCTCGAGACCGGTCCAGACTGGATTTCAAATGCGTGTTAGTACGGATGGGTTTCCCGTCACAAATTCGAAGAAGCCAAGGGAAAAAAACCTACGGAAGTACTGGTGCATGGCGTTGGAGTGCTCAGCCCAGGGCTGGAAGTGGTCCTTGTAGATGGCGAACTTCTCAGAGAAGGGCTGGATGTGGGCGGGATCTTCGTAGAAGAGGATCTATGCAGTTCAATTTAGTATGTGAATACTTCCTTTGATACTCTCCGAAGTTTGTTTGCGTACAGTTCCAACGGCAGCCTTCATGCCCTGGAGCTTGGGGAGAGTCTGGTTCTTCCACAAGTCCTCGGGGATGGCGCCGGTCTTGACGAGGTTGGAGAAGGTGTCGATGACGATGTCCCACAGGCGCTCGTGCTCCTTGTGCAGGAGAACGACGAGGCGGGTGGACTGGGTGTTGAAGGAGCTGGGGACGTTGAGGATGGCGGCATTGACGAGCTCCTCGATCTTGGAGTCGGGGACGGGACTCTTGTTGCCCAGCTGGTAGATGGTGCGGCGGCCCTGGGCCAGCTTCACGAGAGCGTCGACGCCAGACATGGTTGTGGCTTGTTTCTGGATGGGAGACGAGGAGAAAGGACGTGCGACCGAGGAAGAAGAGGTAGAGGAGAGCGGTGACAGCGCAGCGATGCGTGCGGGGCAAGTGGGAGGAGATATAGGTGGGGTGGATCTGGTGGTGGAGCGCAGGACGGACAGAAGGCTAGAAGGCGATCGAAGCAACCGCGGAGACGCCATGATAGGTAGGTACGTTAGGTATTGAGAAAGGAAAGAACGAAGGACAAGAGGGAACGAAATTCCGCTTGATTACTGTACAATATGTAATCTATTACTGAAAACATAGGAAGATCGGGAGTAACGGCAATGACGATGAAGTTGAAACGAGGCAGAGTCGGCAGACAAGTAATTATTATTAGACTAGCATTGCTCGGAGATAATGACGGATCCAGGAGTCATGCCAATTGCTGAACAAACTTCTGTGCGGAATTGCGGAAAACGCATATTCCGTCGTGGCACGCTTACTCAGGAATGCCAAACTCTGACAAATGACTACGAAGCAGTCGAATTGAATAATACTATCTTATCTTAGCACATCGACTACTAGTTTTCAAATATCAATGCCCATATACTCCTTACAACAATGCAGAGCATTGCGCTCGTGATGACCAGACCAACAATAGTAAATGGTGGATATTTGGTTCGTACCAGACGTCGGCGACGAAAAGACCATGGATGACCAGTTCCTCGAGAATTCTGTCCTTCGTTGAGTTGCATCTTCATCTGAAACCAACCTTGAAGCCGAGACCAATTGAGTGTGGCTTGTGCTACCGATGACGGCATGCCGAAACTTCCCAAAAGGGAAGATCACGTGATATGCGCCCCTATTTCGACCTTAACTTGATGAGGAATGGTCGAAAGCCATCCATGTGGTGCCTCAGGCACAACATGGGCATCGAATTGCACGCGAAACTCGGCAAGCTTTGTTCAATTGGAGATGTGCCAAAAGCGCGAATACGACGGATAGATAGATACCTCTCATCGTCTCAGCGACAGACATGCTCGAGAATCAATCAGTAGACACGGTTCATTTCACACAGCTTGTACTGTAATTCGCAGAGGCAACGATGCTAACATGGTCAGTACTATGAAATGCAGCGATTTTCCCTACTAAAGGATTCAACGAGAGGATCAACGATCCATCCGAATTATCGCAATGCTGTTCAAGAACTCCTCGCTGCCTCTTGCATGGCCATCTCAGCCTCTGCCCGTTGCCAACGTGAAAGGTAGCATTGAACCAATCTCTATTTGGTCTACTTCCTGCTTGAAATGTCTCAGATCCAGTAAACCTTGTAACGACCCGTGGGCGATCATCCATTCATTCCCTGTTTTGAATTTAACTTACATGGCAGTGTCCACCAACCAACACATAATCTGCACCCTACTACATATTATTTTCGCGCAATAAATCTTGCGACTCGATTCCTTGAGGAACGATTTCCACAATCTCCCCGATCTGACCATGTCTACAGACAACAACAACAATGTCATCCACATCCGCACTCCATTCTCCTTGAGCTTCAAGGAGAATAACAACAACACAAAAGACGAACCAGAACAACCCCTCGCACCGCCCAGCATCCCCTTCCTCACCGCCTCCCCCTGGACCGTCACGCATTCGACCCTGCCGCTGTGGAAATCCAAACGCAACGTCCGCATCACGTACACGGCCGTGCCATTCACCCCGGAAGGAGAAATCCCCCGCCTCGACGACCACGTCGCCTACCAGACCGCCACGGGGTCGTCGGTGAAGAGCGTGCGTGGGATCGATCGCGCGGTGCGGTCCACGTCCACCTGGGCCTGGAAATGGCGCGGGGCGGGGTGGTTGGCGATTGCGTCGTCGGAGTGGGAGGTATTGGGGCTGGGGAGGTTCGGCGGCGAAGATGGAGAGGAATGCGAATGGGCGGTGACATATTTCGCGAAGACGCTGTTCACGCCGGCGGGCATCGATATTTATGCGAGGCCGCGGGCGAGGGTTCCGGAGGCGTTGTTGCAGAGGATCAAGGACGGGTTGAGAGGGACCGGGAAGGAGGAGCTGGTGAGGCTCGCGGGGGAGTTGTTTCTTGTGCAGCATGACAGTCAATGAGGAATCGATTCATTTGGTGATATTATGTCATGTCGTTAAATCCGGCCGAACCAAACCACAAAAAAGAAACTTGGATGTACTGTACACGATTGGAAATCAGAAATGTGAAACCAGAGCGATGTCCCAGAACCAATCCCGAAAGCCCCCATAATATGAAACAGATTGATCATGGCCCCGAAATTAAAACAATTAGTCAAAGAAGACATGGCATAACAATATCAGCCGTCATAAGACCGACGGTGACAAAAGAACATTAATAGTCCAGGTAGTCTCTATCGTTCTATCATGCAGTTCCTCCACAAGAGATGCGCCCACCATGCAGAATTTCTCTGGCACCGGTGCTCATCCATGAGTATCGAACTGAGAGTGATGCAGGGTAGAGAAAAAGGAAAAAAAGAAAGGCGCTCTGCGCATCAGATCGAAGAATGAGAATGTCGTCGTGCGTCCTGAAGCGCGCACTCGCCATGGTCATGACCGCCGCTGGCTGCTGTATACCAACCCTCGCGAAGCAACTGGTTTTCTAAATCGAGCCAGTACTGCGCTTTGCCTCCGGTGGTTGTCTTGAGATCCAAGTCTCCTAGTCGGATCTCAACGGAATCTTGGTCGTCATGTGGCATCTGTGTCGTATTAGTGATGGCCATCTCAAGGAAACAAGAGAGAAAGAAGAACAGAAAAGAATGATTCAAGCGAAATACTCACCTTAATGAACATTGTGCAGTCTCTCAACGTCATTGCGATGGACTTCTCTCGAGACTGCGCCGGCGGCCCATGAAGACCAACTTCTTTCATCGCCTTCTGGCGCGCTTGAAGTTTCAAGAGCGTACTGTTTCGATAGAGTATCCGCGCCAATCGCACCTGGTCTGTACATCCTTTGATGAATCGAGTGGCTCGCAGGACGTTCTCAAACTTGTCAGATACAAGGTCCAACGGACAGAAAGACCGCTGCTCCTTCGATCCGGCCGTCCGCGCTTCGTGGTTCTTCATCTCACGCAGGGCACAGGTGCGACACCTTCGAGCATTGGCCGGGGCAGAAGGTGACTGGAGGAGCCATTTGGGCTTCAGCTCTGCCAGTGTGGTACCAGGGTCTCCAAAGGTCGTCATGTCGGTGACGAGCATCCCGAAAGGCTCGTTCACAGCAAGGTATACGCCGTGACGCTTCTTGGGGCGTTTTCCGTCCAGTTCGGCAGCGCGCAAATATTCGTTGCAGCGTTGAACCAGTCCCTTAGGAAGATAGACGAGATTCTGATCCACCAGCTCCTCCGACTTGAACAAAGGGCGAATGACCCGGTCAAAGTTCCGCGCAGTCTCCTGATATGGGATTCCCGCCGACGTCTCCTTACGCAGTCGTAGTAGTTTCCCTCGAAACTCAGGTGGCACCAGAGAGGGGTCGACGCCATTAGGCACGCTTCCGTTCAGCTCTTTCTTCGATACCACTGGCGATGCTGCTGAAGAAGCGACGAACCGATAGATCACATTGGCACCACCCTCCGCCAGATAAAGCAGCCGAACTCCCACTGGGAGTTCCAGTAAGCTGGGTTTAGTCATCCGTTGAGTCGTTGAAATATCTTTGGCGGTGCTCTTCTCCCAGAAACCATGGCCGTATAGATGGATATCCGAGTCGGAGAGATTTGCGACTCCAACCGAAAGTGTGGTCGCCGTCTGAATTAAAGACATGCGCAATGTCTTGTAAGCCTCTGGATTTTGTTGCGCTTCGATTGTATGCCCGAGTGGTCGTCCACAGACAAACCGAGACACTTGCGAGATCAATGCTGAACGAAAACTGGTAGAAAATCAAGAAAAGATACGTCGATATCTTATGCAACGCCTGATGCTGAGAGCCAAAAATGGACAAAGAGCCTCCCAGTGAAGTAGAGAAATGTACAGGGATACCGTCCAATTAGGAAAGGCTGCGAACTGCAGTTCAACGGGGCTAAGCTGAGTCTGCGAATATGACGCCGAGAAACGGTATTATAACGGGAAAAAGCGAAAAGGAACGGAATCTATTCCATGTATTCCATCTGACCGTTCGGAGCCGTTGGTTAAAAGTATTCCTCTAGGACAGGTCACAGAGTAGCGTGTCGCAGGACAATAATTACTGGGGCGACACAAGCTAGTCTTCCAACCCGATATCGTTTAGTTTCGTGGACAAGGTCGGCGATCTGGAGATGTGCAAGGTAAGGTGCAGGGTTCGGTCGTATCAGCATCTGTGGCGCCTGGCCGTGAATAGGATTCCATGCCAATCAGAAAGGCGGTGGCCGGGGTTGCTTCAGACTCTCCAGATCGTCATGACGAACCTGATGCCGACCCGGATAAGTCGCATGCGTCAGGAATAGCGCCGTATGAGCCGACCTCGATAAAAGAGGATAGTATTGCAGTAAATAGCTTGTCCACAGCGCGTCGGGCACACAGACGTCAGTTGGCGCGGACGTCAAATGCACAGAGCGCCCGGGGGTGAAACGGGCGGCCAGTGGAGCTTGAAGCCTTTACAAAGACTCGACGAACGAAACTGGGCTCTGGTAATTAATTGAAGAGAGCCAATGTCGCGAGTCGCGACAAGTGAAATGATGGAACGGGAAAAGAAAAAAAAGAAAGAAAGAAAGTACCCGGGGGAGTTCAGGCCAGGGAGAGAGCGTTCAAATGTCCAGCGGGAAGGCATGAGCATCACCGCCTCCCCACAAGCGCGAATCATGGGGGAGGAAACAAGGCTGTTCCGATCCGCTGGGACAGAACAATGGAAATGGATCGAGAACCAGTCAGTTTCGCTTAGTTCACGGTGACCTCTTTCCAGTCACAGTAGTACTGTAGTACCTTAGTACTCAAGGCACCAGCTGAAGCGTCCAGGGTGCACGAAGCGGGCAGAGTAAGCCAGCTGAGTCACCTTGCTATGCTCGAATCAATTACTTCGATTTGGTGCAGTCGCTTCTGGTGCAGCTTGCATGCAACATTTCCAGCTTCCCTGGTCCGGAGAATGAATGAAGGCAGAAAAAAAAAATGTATCTATGCACAATCCCAGACATCTGGATTGCCATGGGAAACCCTGTAGGCTGTCGCTTAGACCCATTAGTTATAGTATAACGACTTGGCGCGCCTAAATTAGCTGCTGGAGTCGCTGGATTCCTGCCACTAATTAAGTTCGTCCCCGGAGCACCAGCAGGGGCTTGTAGCCTTGCTGCCATGTACTCCGAAGCGCCCGTGACTCCCTACACCGTTTAGACTTTAGTCGGTCGCCATTCTTAGCTTCTGGAACCTGAAGCCATCTGGGGAAAGGCGGAAAAAGAAAAAAAAAAAAAAAGCGTCTGACATTTGCTGCCTCTCTTTGTCTCCCTTGTTTATGTAGTGTTTTATAAGTGACTCCAACTACCCCGACGGGTCACGGACGGGGACCGACCGAGAGAACGACACGAAAGAGGACCACATGATGAAAGACATTAGGTTCTCACGTAGCTTTGCTTGAAGATCTCTGCGATGATTGAAGGACCGATAAACGAAAAGTTTTCCGGCAGATTGATTATCTAGGCGTTGGCAGAGCGGACGTAGATTTGACGGGGAAGAGTGCCGAGGGTGGAACTACAGAGTCCAGACGAGCAACGGATTCGAGTGTCTGCAGATCACCATGTGAGGAAAGCCCATTTCTGGAATGACGCCAGGTGTCAGTCTCCATCGTGTTGTATGATGTTGTGCGATGGCAATGGAATTGAGGGGATGATGGGGAAAGATGCAGTTAGTTACTTATCGCTGTCAACAATAGGCAAAGGACCCATCTGCCCCTCCATCCAGTTAAACGGGAAACCCCCACGTTCCTTCCGTAGCGGGCTTCTTTCCCTTCTCTCTCCTACTATTATCTGACATAATCCAAGTGAATAGAAGCTTCCTGGTTCCTATTGCAGTTGACTACAGGCGTGATACCTTACGGAGTACCATTTCCCTTTTTACCGAGGCATTCATCCACCAACAATGGCGTCATCCAGCGATATTAGCTCCATCCCCACGCCAACTCACTGTACAGCAGACTTCTGCTTGATTCCGGTATGCGCTGGTTGACTTGGCTGGTCCAATTCCAACTACCTTAATTTCTTCTTCATGCGTGCTCCACGTCGCACATGACCACGCCACTCATTCCATCACCATCCAATGTTCAAATCTGATCTGATATGTCTGGACTCAGATCGGAACTTCGTCCCCATCCGTCTCCGCACAAATCGCCGACGTGCAGCGCCTCATCGAGAAGTCGGGCGTCAAGTACGTCATGCACTCGGCTGGAACGACTCTAGGTATGCATCCTTCGATCTTGATTTCAGTCTTTCCTTGTGCTCGCTCATCCAACTCCCCCCGAATCCTCTCCCATGTCCCCGTATCCATGCAGATATGCAATTTCCCCTCAATTCGTGGTACAGAAGTACAAAATGAATGCCATCGGTGACATTGACGCGATTGGCTCATCGATTGTATTTCTGGCCGCATCTGACTGACTCGTTCTCCTTCCCCGATGCCGAATTCAACAGAGGGTTCATGGGATAAAGTCCACCAGGTGATTGGACAGGCGCATACCATCCTGCATCAGCAGGGGATCGTTCGAATCCAGACCGATATACGAGTTGGATCGAGGTTTGTGCATTTTTACTTTTCCTTTCTCTTTTTTTTTTTTAATTCCGTGGATCATCTCCGATTGTACTACCCTTTCCCCCTCCCCCCCTAATCCTGCGTTACATACATCTCGGAAGGTAGACATCAGTCTTATAGAGAAAAAAATGATGGCTAACCACGATGGCATCGTTTCTCCTTTCCTGTCTTTGTCGCCCTGAGCCTCCTTCGGTTCTCTGCCCCCCAGCACGGGAGTAGACAGGGAGAAGGGGTTGGGCTTCAGGGCGACTAGGTAGGCAAAGGAGTACGTGCCTTGCCTTTACGTTTGCAGAACAGACAAGGAGCAATCGTTCGAGGACAAGGTGAACAAGGTGCGCCAGTTATTGGGAAAGGAGTAGGGGGATATCCTGGTAGCGTTGCCCAGCATACCTTAAGGTTCTTTCGACGGGTTGCAAAGCAGGGCACAATGCATTGAATGTCATTTCATTCACAAGCTATAGACCTCGACATGAAGGTACTACCCATCTGGGCAATTGCAAAATCAGTCTCCGTTTCGTTACCCAGGTTCCCAAACCGCCCGTGAACGCCAATCCCATGCTCTATATAACGTGTCGACATGTGTATGTATGAAGGGTGCCACGCCGAAACCAATAATCCAGCCTTGACCCTATAATTTTTGTCCAACGAAGAGAGAAGATACTCAATCACAACAAATCAGAATGTATCCAACCCACGGGTCATGAAACAGATTGAACACACGGTCGAAGAATCAAAGAAATCTGTATCCAGGGATCATAATGGATCAATCAGATCTGTTTAGAGGTTGATGCCGCCGCCAAGCAGGCTGCCCCAATTTCCGCCAACCCAGATCCAATCACCCATGCTGGGATTGGCACCCGAGTGCACGGAGTTGACGAGTTCCACCAGCCCCTTGAAGACGTTTGAGTAGGTTCCGGCACCGCTCGTTTGGGTACTGGTAGAACTTGGCAGGTTCGTGCGCCCGGTCGCCGACGTGACATTGTTCAAGCGGTCGACGGTCTCGATGGCGGGGCCCTTGTCGAAGAAATCCACAAGGATGAATGTCGGCTGACGACCCGAGTACTCGCTCTGACACCGAGTGGCTGCGTCGCCCAGGTTTCCCGTTCCTCCCGATGGCGCGTTTGTGGTGGAGATGTAGCTGGCGTTGGGATACTCAATACCCAGTGACGACGACGCGTACAAAAAGTGGTTCATGAATGGAAGCCGGTTCGAGGTGAGAGCGGACGGGAGGTTGTTCTTGAGACTCGACGGACGGTCGGGGACGCAGGAGAAGTTCGAAGCCGAAGTAGTGTCGTACGGGTTTTCCCAGATGAATGTAAATTCATCCATGAGATACGGAGCCACTGTGTTTTCGGAAGGGCTCAGAGAAGCAACGAATGTTATCAACCGGGTCCCGTCGTTGATCAATTGTTGCAGCGTGGGCCAGGTGGTCGGAGGGGATGATTGCGATGCGGGCGTGTAAGTGTAGTTAACAATGTTGGCGCTCTCGAATTCTGCCTTAAGATCAGATGCTGACGCATCGTCCGAGTTGATCAGCAGTAGGGTGACGACTAAAGACTCCAGACCTATCAGTTTCTATTGCTTTGTGAGAAGTGTCTTGGGGGAATTCATAATGTACCGTCGTTTGGGTTGGCATCTAGCCAATCCTTAATCTCGGACAACCATGTGCTCAACGTTCCGGCATCCAATAGTTCACAGCTTGAATGGCACATATGCCATGCAGAGTTTTGCTTGTGAACCTGGCCGGTCACCAAGCGCACGCCCGCATCCAGTTGCACCGTTGTGTTGTAGTATCTACCAGCGTCTCAGCATTCTGTTCGTCCCTTCCTCCATCGATCTTTCATATCACTTACTGATTTCCCGCCGTCGAATATCCCGTGGAAGCATCTCGAAGGAAAGGACTGTTGTGTGCACCCAGATGGGTGATCTCGCCGTATGATTTGGAGCAGAGATCGGGCGAGTTGTTGCAAGCTGTCTCGCGCGATGCTAATGGATTTGCCGCTGCGAAGGGCAGCAGTGCTAGAACGCCTAATCCAAGCATTGTGAAAAAGGATTTCGTGGTCCGGGTTGATTCGTATCGATGGCTATCGTCCTGTGCAAAAAGTCGATGCAAAGGTGAGATGATGCCGCAAACCAGGCAGAATAGTTTCCAAAGAAAGCGATATAGTTGAAGAATGTCGATGCGAGGGGTGTAGATGGCCGCAGGCCAAGAAGGAAGGATATCAGAAGGGGCTTATTCCAAGGAATCAACCTGTTGATACCTATAGCTGCTGAAGAAAAAGAAAAGGGACAATATAGTACGGAGTATGATATGAGGCAACAACAACAGCTAGTCAGCTACATTGCGGCAGTGTGAACTTAATCAATAGTAGATGGAGCGCATGGGGCAAGTGTGAGGCCCTCCATTTGGCTCCACTGAGAATCGAGAACATGCTGAGGATCAACGCCTGGGTGGGGTCACACTGGACATGGAGTGAAGGTGGTTGGGGAGGAGCAGACTGAGAGCCGCGGGTGGAATGTCTCAGGTGTGTCTGGGCTTCTTTCGGGGCCGCGTTGCCCGCTAACTATTCTTAGCATCGGCACCCAGGCGGAGCTGCAGATTGACGCGGCCGCTGCGCCATCCGTGGCTGACACTGACAGCCTGACAGATGCCTTTGTTTGGCTATGGATCACTGGCTGGATCGCCCTTAAGTTCTTAACACTTCTGAAATCTGGTCGCTTGGGAAACCATGGGCACAATACCTCGGAATGCATCCAATGCATTAAAATCAAGCCAAACACACCTTAAACTTGCTCTGTCACACGACTTGGACGGACCATTGCAACTACTCCGTACCGCAGCACGCTTGGGGTTTGAGGTTTGTTCCCAAAGAACCGTCTCAGCATTATTGTGAGACTATTGATGGCTCCTTGAACCACTCCGCAAAAGGGGAAATGAGACCGGATGGATAAGTAGCAGACGGTTTAACGATCCAGGAGCCACCGATGAGCCATGATCAATCTCACCTAAACTCGATAAATTTACCTTTTATACAGAGAATCAGAGTACTGGTCAAAACCTATCAACTTCAATGAGTCTTTACACTGGCAATTCGCTATAATCAAGACTGGACAAGGAACCTCAGGAAGCTGCCTGGTGGTAAATTTCCTTCCATCGTTATTGCAAAGATATATATAGATATATTAATGGTACAAGCTATAATACATGTCATCTCGTCTGTGCAAAGGCCCTTCGTCCCCTCAAATTGGCTTCGCGCCATACTGTACGGCGAGTTCTCAGCGAGGACCTCTTAGAACTGCGAGGATTCACCAAGCTGTACGGGTTCGCAGCGCGCTGATATTCGAACAATCGAGAACCCCAGGCGCGGGATATATCCAACATTATCCGTTGCTGGTCATAACGATTTTCACGCCTCAGCAGACGGTTCATGCGTCGACTGGAGTGGCGCGGTCGTCCGAAGAGAACGGCTAAGCGAGAGCGACAAGCCCGACGAATTCTTCTCACATCGAGGGCAACACCATTTTGGCCAAGCTCGCGAAGAAGGACCAGGCCACGCACCCAAGGAACGAGCCGCGGGCCCTTTATGACAAGTGGCTTGTAGGCAGGCCGGGTTTCCGGCTCTGGAGAGGATCGCAAAATGAAGCCCCACGTAACGATGGCTGCCTGCATTTGGGGGTTGAAGATACTCTTAAGCATGCGTTCTCCATGCCCCTGAGGAGCATTGGCCTTAGCTTCTTGGAGAGCGCTGGTCCGCTTCTCGTGGTAAGAATAGTGACGGACGAGCCATAGGCAGCACTCTCGCAGGATATTCCACACTCCACTTAGTCCCAAACGTATGAGCAGCTCTATCCAGAGTTCCTCAGCCACAACCGCACCTGCGGGGATGACACGTTGTAGGATCTGAAAAACCACGGCCACTTGTTCAGTCGTTTTTCTCCTGTCATCCAAGGGTGGACGAGCCCCTCTTCTACGAGGAGTGAGAACCCGCTCAATCATGAAATTCAGGCTTTGGCTTGTTAGAGTTCTCCCTTTTAAAGACATTTCGTCGACCAATTTCGCTGCATAAGCCCATTCACCGGCCGCGATGTATTTGCGAAAGTGAACGTCGTACATCTCGGGACCGTCATTGGAGACTTCTCCTAATACCGCCAATGTCATGTTGTATGGGCGCCAGTCGCGGGCCATGTAATATTGTATTAGAAGAGATTCTTGCAGGGCTGCATCTTCGAGCACGTCGGGGTGCTGGTCACTACGAAGCAAGTCCGCCAAAAGAATGTCGCGATTCTCTGCGGCCAGTTTGCGGACCAGCCTCGAGAACACGGAGTCCTTGATGGTGATGCCGCGTTTCTGGAGCTGTTTGAGCTTGTTCAGAATGTCCTGGCTTCCTTGAGCCCTGATAGCCATCTCCCGCAAAGAGTGCGCTCCAATGGCCGGGACACCAAACATTTGTAGACCTGCCACTATCATTTCGAAGCTAAGGGCGTTGGTTGCGAAGAGTCGGGCGCCGAATTCATCTTTAAAAGGCTTCTCCTTCACCCAGCCTTCTTGATTCGAGTTCGAACCAGATTCGTCGTGGACGTGTTTCTCTTTATGGGCTGTTTCAAAATCTCGTGGAAATAGAGCCTCAGCGTCCTCTTGGAGTTCCTTGAAAGCTTGCCGTGAAGCGTACTTCGCAGCATAATCGAGCAACGGCTGGACGTCTTCTCTTGTTGCAGGGTGAACATTTCTTTTGACGAAGAATTTATGCATCGAAAGTGCATCGTTAATCTGGCCATACTGCAAAAGTTTCGTTATGACGGGAGAATAGAGCGTGTGGCAATCGACCGCGACACACATCCTTTTCAAACTGTGCAGTCCTGGAGACAATTTGTCTCGTTTGTGGAATGTCAAAAACTCCGAACTATTTGGTGCCGGATGGAACACCGATGAAAGGGTTGACTCGAGCACTCGCACAACGTCGCTCGGCTTGGTCAAGTGTGGATGCTGAAGCTTGTCGTGCCATTTAACAGCCTGGTCCGTCATGCCCCGGGCGAGAAAGCCGCCCACGATAGACACGTAGAATCTGTCCCATCCAGCACCAGTCTCTTTCCAAAGCCACCAAGCATATCTGGATACCTCGCTTAGGAAAAAGGGTCGCGTCAAGCCCAGATCCACAAAGGTTCCCCAGAGGAAATCTGCCCGCTCCCCATGAACAGGGAGTTGTACCCTACCCAAACGAACCGTCAAGCCCTCCCAGATATCCAGCGTACCTTTATCCCCATAACGCCGTTTCCGATAGCGGAGAAGCTCTTCCCAGAGTGCGAAATTGTGGGAATGCACCGGGTCATCTATCAATCGGGAGCCGATATCGTCTGCATGGCCCACGTCCGATTCAAACTCTAGTGCCTCCGGGTGCAAGTCTAGCAATTGCACAGGGTCAACCACTTTTGGCACATATGATACATGTTTCTGCATCTGCTCCCGCATCCGCAGACGGTGAATTTCGTAGGATTCCTTCCGTGGATGGCGAAAAGCCCAGACTGGCTTCGGCACACTCTCAATCTTCTCCTGCTTTTGCAGACGTTCAATCTCGTAGACATTGATTGGCTGCCTTCTCCTTCTCCTCCAAAAGTTTCGTGACTGGCACTTCGCACATCTGTACTCGAGATCCAATTGCTCAACCCCAATCGGGGTTGACAATAACAAGTGGAGAGTCGAGACAGCCGATGGCCTCTTCAGTAATCGAAGAAGAGCCGGGCGCATGGGGTTATGAGGAAAGTGAGGCGAGGAAAGACAGACTCGGGAAGTCGATCATCCTTATCTGCTTTCTAGAAGTTCCGATGGAAATTTCATTCGTGTTGTTGATAGCAGTGACTTCTTTGTCCGCGCCTCCATAACTTTTATTTGATGCCGCCTCCGAGAGAGTGCATTTGGCGCTAATCCCCTTCCGAGAGCAGGTCACGTGGGATTACTAAGCCAGCAAGCTGACGGGCGGAAGAAAGAGGAACGGCAAGGTCAGGTTGTCCGGCAGCAGCTTAAGGTCGGGATCCACAACCTCACGTCGACGGAATCACGATTACCTGTCTCTCCTCCTGCCATTGACCACTTCCACCACCTCGAACGCCTCTCCTTCGCATCCACAACTGTCAAAATGGTGTCCCACACTCTCCCCCGCATGGCTGGGTACGTCTCTCTCCGCGGTGCCCCCACCGAGTCGATTCGCACAGGTTCCGGTCTGACGGAGCGTTGATCAACCATTGTGCAAATCTCTTTGGAGCAATTGGATCGCAGCCGGAACACGTACAGCGATATTATATGAAGGACTAGGCTGATTTGAGTTTTTCGGCTCCTACAGATTCATGTTCCGCGAGAACCGCGTCCCTTACTACCAGCGCCTGTTCCAGCAGCACGATGGCAAGCGTCAATGGTGGAAGGTCAGTTTGTCTACAATTGTGCATTGAGATGCCGGGAAAAGAGGACTGTTCTAACGTCGAGCTTGCAACCACGTTCAGACCAAGCGTAGCCCCTATGTCATGTACCCCTACCTCATCTCTGTCTACGGCATGGGCATTGGTGAGTTTCCCCTCCTTTCGATGGAGATACGACTTGCTGGTGACTGATCGCTAATGCCTTTCCTCTAGCTACCACCTATGCCATGTGCCGCATGGTCTTTGTGAGTTTCCTCCTACCATCTTTTTGTACCCCGGTGATTGGGCAATCTTTCTCGCCTAGCACTTCGGATCATACTCGGACAGTCCTAACCTCTCGAAACAGGGCAAGAAGACCTGGTTCGGCAAGGACTAAACAGTCAGTCGCAAGAAGTCATTTCCTTTTACATCACATGAAATAGCGCCCATTGATCTCAATTGGCGGTGTATTTCTATTCCAAGGATGAGTTCAATGGGAGGAACAATATGATTCGACCTTGTATATAAGACAAATCAGGGCGCCAATGAGAGAATCAATTCCCCCAATAAACTTCCGCATGCTTGATTATTGGGCATGAGTCATTTTCAGGACTGCTTCGTCATTGACATTGGGCTGGCCACTTCCTGACGCCATATGTTCTTCAATGCAGTCATTTTGTTGCGGAAAGGATCAATTGCTGAGACAAGTGAAAAATCCACCAGATCTCAGTAATTTTGTAGCTAATGCATGCATTCATCACAACAATGAGCTGGAAATTATTTTGAGATCATCAATTGAATTCTACATGATCTTCGATGTGAACATACTATTTTAAAAGCAGCATAAATAAATGTGGAGTTGATGGCTTAGTCAGCGATTGTTCTTTAACGTTAACCTGGGGATGCTAGAGAGTAGAGACAGACAGTAGGGGCACGTACTGTACATTGCCGCATACAATATCTTGACGAAGATCATGTGCTAGCTCCGAGTTTAAGGTTGGTAGGCACACCTCTGGGCGCAGCTTCCCGATCAGGCTGAGACCGACCAGATTGGAATGGCTGTATTTCGATGGCAATTGACAATCCCCAAAGCACAGACGAAATGAATCAAGCATCTGCTGAGCGGCCCTTAAAAAGGGTACGACAAGCATGCGAGCCATGCAGGTCAGCTATTGGTGTTTACTATTAGCACCCTATCTTCTCCATCTCATACGCGAGTAACTCACGATGTGCCCAAAAGACGCAAAAAGGCAAAATGTCCAGGCGAACAGCCTGTCTGTTCGCTCTGTGCCCGTTTACACCAGGAATGTATGTACGCAGGCGAGAGGCGCCGGTCGCCTGTACGTAGTGCCCCTCGCACTATCGAGACAGCTTCTGCGCCTATCGTTCCGGAGATTCGACTATCTCAGACTTTGGTGAGCTTTCTACATCACGCTTATGATTATGGAAGTTCCTATCCTGATTTTGTTTTCTTCTTTTTTTTTGCAGGAGGACCGACTAGGAAATTTGGAGGCAAAGATGGAAGAAGTCCTTGAGGCCATAGGGTATGTCCTTTTTCTTATCCCGATGACGATACTCTAACTGTTCATCCAGGCGACAAAGCTCCAGTAATGGACCTCATGCCAGGACAAACTCGCTTCTACCGACTGTTGTAAGCGGCTCCATGACACTAACGGCCCAGAGCTCACCTACGCCCCTTCCTACCTGGGAGAAGGTTATCTCTATAGCTGAGTTGTACCTGCTATACTGTGACTCTCAGCCACTTCCGCTATTCCACCGAGATAGCTTCCTTGACACTCTCGAGGGACGCGAGCCCGAGATCATCTACGCCATGCTTGCATTGACCATACGGTTCTCCGACAACGCTTATCGAGACACCAATGACCTCGTGGATCTCGTGAATGGTTATGCTGAGGTAGCACGCAGCCTTGTCATGCGGAGGGTTTCCGAGGGCCCAGTGGAGCTTTCAACACTTCAGTGCCTGTGCCTCTTGAGTCTGGTGGACTTTACCAGTAAGTCTTTACGAAGAGATGTGACGGAGACAAGCGAACTTACTGAATTAGCTAGACGGCAACACCCATCGCTCCAGTATTCATAGCAGCCTTGCTATGAACCTAGCACAGTGCGCCAACCTGGGCTCAGAGAACAGCACAATGGCCCCCGTTGTCCGCGAAGAACGCAGGCGCTGTTTCTGGAGCATTTGCCTTCTGAAGCGACTCCACGGCGGAGAATTTACCATTCTAGATCTTTCTGAGGGGAGCTTTCCTCCTTTTCCGGAGAGCGTTGCAAAGCCGCAGCTGCGGTTCTCTCCGGCGAGCACCAACGGCGAAAACAGGGCAAGCGATATACGCGATCAAGGTATCATCGCTTACGTGGTCATGCTCAGCGAAGTGTTCTCCAAGACAGCAAGATATGTGAGGCTTCACGGCAAACCAAGCAACCTACCACCGTGGTCTTCCGAGTCGGAGTATTCCAAAATCATCACCTTGCAAATGGATCTAGAGACGCGGATGCCTTATACTCACCGATTCAAACCTGCCAATCTCGGCGACAGGACCCCGGAGGATCTTCAGGCGAACCGGGAATACTGGGGTCCGTGGTTTCTCAATCAATTCTTATACCACACGATCCTATGCCTCTTGAATCATCCTTTGTTGCTGTCACTGAGTCTTCGAAATTTCCGAAGCACCATCCCCGAGATCTTCCTCCAACATACATCTGACCTGATCTCGTCGCATACGACCTGGATCATCCATTTCATCAACCTTTTCGAAGAGAGATCCTTCATGGTGTCTGACCCCTTTCTCGGTTACAGCGCAGCAGTGGTCGCCACCATTGAGCTCCAGCTCAGCTTCACAGAGAACGCCATGATCCGTCAGGAAAAGCGAGATCGATTCTCCAAATGCGTCAAGTTCGTCCGCGTTCTGGGACAGAAATGGCCTCACATGGCCCGGCTGGCGGACAGGTTGCAGAGGCTGGAAGATGCTGTTTCGGCATCGTACCAGCCCGAGCCTGGTGCACAGAACAAGAGTCTTCTAATCGATCTGTCGCGCTTCTGGGAAATCCTGGAATATTCGTCAAATAGCGACACGGACTCGGCTCGACGCTTGTTCGGTGATTCGCTCTACTCGCGGCCTGCCGCCCTTGCTGCCGAGGTGTCGCAGACATCTCCACTGCCGGAACCATATCGGCTGAATGAGCAACAGGGACTCCGGCAGGCACAGCCACAACCTTACGATAGCATGGCCGCGGTCTTTCCAACGGGACCGGACTGCACTGTTGACCCGGTGGTCTCCCCGCAGACGCTTGACTTGTCGAATGATGAATTCTTAATTCTCGCGGCGAATTTCTTCTCCCACGGACAAGAATTCCTTCGAAGCGGCGATAGCAGGGAAGATATTGGAAATTTTTGAGCAGACGAAGTTTCAGACCATCGTCTGGGCTGTATTCTAGCTATTTTAATGATGTGCAAGTCGCATGCAAGCGACAAAACAGGTATCAAAAAGAAATGGGCCTGCCAAATACGAAACGCTTGAACAACAAAAAAGAAAGGCAATTCCCAGATTACTCCGCCAACGCTGCCTTGAACTGCTCCACGAACGTCAATACCTCCGTGAAGGTATTGTATAAAGGAGTCGGCGCCACACGAACGACGTCAGGCTCGCGCTTGTCGCAGACAATGCCTGCCTTTTCCAGCCTGCGCGCGACCTTGTGCAACAGTCCAGGCTTAAGCAAAAGGCTCAACTGAGCACCACGCGCATGAGGGTTCGACGGGGTGATGATGCTGAACTGCCGCGACTCGTCGGTCGTGTCTTTCAGCAATAAGTACTCGAGGTACGCCGTCAAATGAAGAGACTTCTTGCGAAGCTCAGACGTGGATGTCTTATCGAACACGGACAAAGCGGCACAGAGGGACGCCAAATCGACAGCCGAAGGATTGGAGACCTGGAAACCACCTGCCCCAGGAATCGGCTTGAATTCTATGATTTGACGCGGTTAGTGTCTTTCCGATCTATGATGATGTAGTCCAGCCAGGGACGCAGAAGCAGCATATGAAGAGATGGCGGGAAGGGTGCATACTGTTGTCCATCTTGAATCTAACCGCTCTGTCTCCTCCATACCATCCTGTCAAGCGATGCCGGAATTTAGGAGCGTCCTCTCCTTCGCTATAATCTATAGTGCCATGCTTCTCGTGAACGAACAGGCCTGCAATCGCCCCAGGTCCGGCATTGCCGTACTTGTATGTGCACCAGGCTGCGAAATCCACGTTCCAGTCGTGGAGCTTCAATTCTGCGTTGGCATATGCGTGCGCCAGGTCCCATCCAACGACGAGGCCGCGGGAATGAGCATACTCTGTGATCTTAGGGATGTCGAAGAGCTGTCCAGTATAGTACTGGATTCCTGGGAAGAGAATCATGGCAGCGTCCTCAGCGTGCTGGTCGATATAGGAAAGGATCTTTTCCGTTGAGATTTCATGTTCTCCTTCATCGGGACCGATGAGCACCATCGATTTCTTAGGGTCCAGGTTGTGCCAGGTGATATGTGATTCGATAGCGTACTATGATCCGTCAGCGTTTCCCGTTGTACGTGCAGGCACGGGTGAAACCTACATGGTCACTGGGGAATGCCTTCCAGTCCATCAGGATTTTATGTTTGGTCTCAGTGGGCTTATAGAAGCTAGCAAGCAGCAAGTGAAGGTTCATGGTCAATGTTCCCATCGCTGCGACTTCCTCTGGAGCTGCTCCGACGATCCTCGACATCGAGCCTGCGGCTTGTTCTGCCAGCAACTGCCACTGTCGAAGTGGAGAGTCCTCCAGATCCGTGAAATGACCGCAAACTCCGATGGAGGACCACGTGTCCAGGTGCGCCTCTAGATATTTGGAGGTAGCTTTTGGTTGGATACCCAGCGAATTCCCGCAGAAGTGGATACATGGTTCTGGCGAGAGTCCTAGAACCGTCTTGTCAGAGAGTACTTGCTTACGGCAGATGAATTCGCGATACCACCTACCTGGTTTTGCCAATCGCTTGCAGGCGATATTGGCCTTGGATGGGACAATAAACTGCCCGCGGAAGTCTTTCAGAGGATCTGCAGCGTCGAGAGTGGCAGCATATTCCCTTGTCGCGGCGTCTGCTGGGAAGGCGGGTTTCGACTGCTCGGAGTTGGACGATTCGGTGATCAACATGTTGCCGGGGATTCCTCTCTTGTGATTGTCAGAAAGAGAACAATGAGAGAATTTCTTTGATGATATTTGAATGTCTCCGGGTATTCTGCTCCTTATTAGAGCTCCACTGGCATGCTCTTGTGAGTTGAGAACCCCGCCTCGTCCAGACTGGCAAGCCGGATTGTCTTCCGCTTCCGCCTCATCATCCGGGTTTGGTGACACAGAAGTGATACTTGTCAGGTTGCATGGATGGATCCACAGGCATTTAGCCTTGGGTGGTCCATAAGCTTGATCTGCCAAGAAGTCAAGCAAGGGACAGCACTTCTACTGTCTTTCATCATCATCATCATCATAAATCAGCTCAGTCAGCGACTAATAACTAATGCCTTACTTGAGCTTGCATCGTACATACGTGTTAGTATATCAATCAATGACGTTGTTCATATCATCGCAAGCCAGGATTGCAGTTCGGATTTTGGAATGAAGCCTAGATATCAATCAACCGAGTCGATATTTGCCAGCCCAATTGCGGTATGACGACATGATCAGTCAAACAGCCTTGTTTCCAATGGTACTGTACCTACCTAACCTAGGTAGGAGACGGGTGCCTTCCCTGTGGAAACCTCTATCCTTTGTTGCGGGAAGGAGCGACCGAGATGGGGCCGGCTCAGTTCCGTGTTACTTCCGCCTTGTGCTCAGCTGCTCGTTTGGAAGGAACCTTCCCAAGGGACAGTTCCCTATATGGGTAAAATGCCTTCGGTCGGTTCCAGAATCTCTCGACCAAGATTCATCCTTCTATGACTGTTGCCTGAATACCCATTCACTGTATTGCTCCGGTGAGTCACTTTGCCATTGTGAAACTGATATTAAAGGCTCGAGTCTTGAATGATAGATACTGACATGGCAGAAAGTCTAGTCTTCCTATATTTGCACCTTACAATGTTGCAACCTCCCGAAGTCATCCTGGACGAGTACGCAGTCTCCCTCCACAATGGGTTCCTGCCGGATACACTGCCTCTCCAGAAGCTACCAGACCCTTACTACGCCCCTTGGGAAGCTCTTGTCCTTGACCTGCCAGCTTTGGTCCAGTCAGGGAGTGTAAGACAAGCAGTTGACGATCTTCCCGTTCTCACAACTTCGAGATTACACACAGAGCCGGAATGGCGAAGAGCCTATGCGATACTCGCATTTCTCACTCACGCTTACGTATGGGGAGGTGAAAAGCCCAAAGACGTTGCGTTCACCCTCTTTGCCTGCTTTTTATTTCTTTCCTGACTGTCTCTAGATCTTACCACCAGCCATCTCGTGTCCTATCCTCGAGGTTTCCTCTCGCTTGGAAATCCCACCTTGCGCTACCTATGCTGCGTTGACCTTGTGGAACTTCATGACCATATCTCCAGAATGCGACATTACGGAAGCAGACAATTTGTCTTTGATTACTTCCTTCACCGGGACTAAGGATGAAGAGTGGTTCTATATGATCTCCGTCGCCATTGAAGCCCGGGGAGCAAAGCTGATCCCACTGATGCTCAATGCCATTGACGCTGTGATGCTCAACGACCCTCAGCGGGTACCCATTTCGCTCAATGAGTTCACCAATGGTCTGCGGGAGCTGGGTCAGATTTTGCAACGGATGTATGAGAAGTGTGCTCCTGCCGTGTTCTTCCATCAAATTCGACCGTTCTTGGCAGGCAGCAAGAACATGACTGCGGCTGGGCTACCGTATGGTGTCTTCTACGATCGGGGAGAAGGACAAGGCGAGTGGCATCAGTACAGTGGAGGGAGCAACGCACAAAGCTCTCTGATTCAGACGTTCGACGTCTTCCTGGGAGTAGAACACTCTGCCACCGGAGAGATCAAACCAACTAATGTGCCTCAGCCACCAGCGAAGAACCCGTTTCTACAAGTACATCTACCATCATATTCTTATGAAGCACTTATCCATGCTGATTCTCGCGCTTCTTGCAGGAAATGCGAAACTACATGCCCGGTCCTCATCGACGGTTCCTCGAGCTCCTCGCTAGACTATCGAATATCCGTCCTTATGCGATGACCCACAAAGCCGGGTCAGACGTGAGAGACGCATACAACGCCGCGGTGATGATGCTTGGGTCCTTCCGAGACAAGCACATCCAAATCGTGTCACGGTATATTATCATGTCCTCGCGGAACCCACCACCTCACAAATCGCCTGGTCGAGTAAACCTGGCGACTGCGACATCTCAGATGAAAGACCTGAGCGAGTCGAACGCATCAGGGTTTTATGGGACAGGTGGGACAAACCTGATACCCTTCCTAAAGCAGACTCGAGATGACACAAAGGCTGCAGCGAGCTACTCGGATTAGAGGATAGATTGAGTTGTCGTCCACTTGACGGATTAGCGAGTAGCTTAATACCCACACCTCATTTTCTTTTTCATTATTTCATGGTCTCGATGCTGAACTTCTCTCTTGCATTTGTTGCATTTAGTCTGTTCGCATATTGAGAATGTATCAATGTAAAACCTCTGTTTCATGAACTGTCGACAATGATTTCACTGCCTCGACTCCTTACATTCCAGGCCATGCATTTTTACAATCCAGCAATATTGCATATGCCATATACCATGACAGCAGAATCTCCCTTGCTTCGTGATGTCGTCATCGGGTCTGATCAATAAACGTATGACTTGATAATGTGACATGTTCAATATCCTGGGTATCCTGAGCTGTATGCCTGCTCTCACCAGCAGGTTGTCTCGGGAACAGATCAGCGAATTTAAGAAGCCAAACACCAGTTGGCAAGCCCGAAGACATCCATGGAAACGGACACTATCGGCATGCGTTTAGCTCCAGGCTCACGTCTAGAAAGGCTAGAAAGGTAAGGTACGGAGTACTTGGGATGGAATACGGCTGGATCCCGGCGGGTAACACGGATGCGGATGCGCATCCGGACCCACCCACTCACTCCGTTGGTGCAGTCCAATGATCCTACCCATTTTCCCCATCAATTTGTATATAGTTCACGCGATTTTTGAAGCTTTTCAAAGCCCACAATGGCAGCATCAATATATAGGGCTCAAGAACATGAAATTGAGCTTGCAATGCACGTGTATCACGAAAGAAAACGCGTGATTCCTGACCTTACTATCAAAGAAGTCGCGAAAGAATTTAACCTGCATGCAAGTGACTGTGTAACGATGTGCAATTGATCAAGTGGAGATGCGGCTTGGATTACGATCGGAAAGGAAGAAGCAAGGGAAAATGGATACAATGCTATTGTTGTACCTTAGTTGGCTAGTTAAGTAGGTAGCTAGCTAAGATTTATGGACTCCATCAAATCTGGCCGCCCAGGACCAGAAATCTCATTGTTCCTGACAACGTGTGGGGAATATCCTAGAACTTCATGTCTGGGTCAGGTAAAGCATTCCTTGTCATCGGGGGATAGAAACGGGATGCTGGTCCAGGACAATATGACTGGTGTTGGCATAGCCCCCGTTCAACGCATGATGGGGGGCTTATTATGTCAATCTCTGCTGGTATTGTTGAGAGCATGGCTCCCAAGGCCGCTGGGCCGAACTCGTCGGTGTCATGCGCATTGCCCAAGCACGAGCCGATGAGGAAAACCTGGCCTTGGGCAATGCCTCTTGCTTACTCGCCTCAGGGTCCTCTATCTATGCCGCATCCTATCCTCTGCCATCTGCGTACCGGTAGAGCTCGTTCAGAGGGGGGTGGGTGTAATGGGCTGATGTAGTAAAAGTCTTCTCCTCCGACCTTCAGGGTCGTTATAATCGTTCAAACAACCGGGGTGATCGAGAGCTTATTTCTTCTTCTGGCCGGCAGGGATGCCTTCGCTTTCCCTTAACTCCGCCAATCTCTTTTCACGCTCGATGAGGCGTTCCTTCTCCTCCTTGATCATCTGTTCAACAGTCTTATTGGCTTCGGCCAATCGATCCAGCTCCTTGTTCTCGGTGGTCCGGCTGTACGGGTTCGTCCGACTCTCGTTGTAAGGAATCTCCGCCGTCCTCGCACCCTGCTGCTGCTGAGCTTGCTGCTGAGCCTGCTTGGCGTTCTTCCCGCCCTTCCCCTTCTGCGGCTGAGCCGAGCCCGAACCACCCGTGAGAACTTCGTAGAACTGCTCCACGGGTTCGTTGAAGACGACCTCCTCGTAGTTCTGGCTGACGACGACTTCCCGGCGCTCCCTTTTGCCTTCGACATCGTCTCCGTACGGATGCAACTTCAGGCTGTGCCACAGCGTCTGCGGCTTTTCGGTCGACTCGGGGACGAAGTAGAGTTTGATCTGGATCTCGAATTCTCCCCAGCCGGTTTCCGTCACTTCGAACGGCGGTTGTTCGATCGTGCGCACGTTCTGCGCGTAGGTTTCGTGCAGCTTGAACTGCACCTTCTTCAGCCAGTAGGAAATGTCTTCGTCGTTGACGCCTTTGACGTAGACGCGCCACTGATGCGTATGATCGGCCGGGACGTGGGGCGGCTTCTTTTCGGGGTCGAAGGGTTGTGCCTCGCTGCCAAAGACTTTTTTTTAAAAAAATCATGTCAGGATGGGTATACAAACGGGAGCAAAACTGGGAAACCAATTGACGTAACGAACCAAATGGCCTAAATACCGAAACGCCCTGTAGTACTGAGGATTAGCTTCTCCGTTCGATGTCCGTAGGCGCTTGCATTTTCCGGAGGATATACTAACCCTGACGCGCTTCGTACCTGTCGCAGCAGGCATATCGTGGGAATATGATCTGGAACTGTCTTCGATCGAAAGGAATCGTGGCCAGCAAAGAAGAAGCAAGAACAACATAGATTAGTGGATAGAAGTATGTTCGTTCGCAGATGATTGCGGGAGACCCAAGATCTCGATCCCTTGCGACACGTGACGTCGTGGGCGCCGATCGATTGCGGAGTGACGACAGTCTCGTCTCGTCTCGGCTTCGGAAGCAGTCCTTTGGAGCTCAGCAGAGCTTGTTTCGAAGCGGGGGAGAAAAAAGAGAAAAAGGCTCACTCACGACTTTATCATGACCCATTGACCCTTTTCTACATCTCAGTCCATTTCTTCCCGTTTTGAAGATTTTATGATACTCTATAATGGCCACGAAAAAGGTCGTCGTTGCCGGTGGAAGCGGTTTCTTAGGTATGTATACCAACTAAACGAGGCATATAGCTGCTCCCCTCGCGGCTGCTCACCCTGCTTTCCCTAGGCTCGAGGATATGCAAATCGGCAGCTGCAAGAGGCTGGTCGGTGACTTCGCTAAGGTATCTCATCTCCCTCTCTCTACGTGCAAGACGGAACTCGACCGACACTCAATGCCTCGGACTCTAGTCGATCGGGAGAACCACGATGGGATACGGTTACAAGCTCGCGTGAGCGGCCCAGTTGGGCGAGCTCCGTCGAATGGGCGAAAGCAGACATCTTGAAGCCGGAAACGTATAAGCCGTTCTTGAAGGATGCGACTGCCGTCGTCCACAGCATGGGCATTCTACTGGAAGCCGACTACAAAGGGGTGGTTCAAAGGAGAGAGCCCATCGTCAGCGGCCTGCAAAGAGCATTCAGCTCGTCGAAATTAGGAAGCCAGAGCCCCCTACAGAGAAGGGAAGGCGAAGCGCTTGAGCCGAAAGAGAGGGATGGACAATTAACATATGAGCTCATGAATAGAGACTCCGGTCTGTGCGCATTTCTAGCATCTATACAAATCCGGGTGAACCATGCAGCTAACCTACGCCGGCCGGCATGACAGCCATCGCACTTGCGCAGGAATCCTCCAACGAACACGTCCCAGCTTTCGTCTTCATCTCGGCTGCGAGTGGAGCTCCGATCCTCCCAAGCAGATATATCACAACCAAAAGAGAAGCCGAACGAACGATATCGTCGAGCCTCCCTGAACTGCGGAGTATCTTCGTACGCCCCGGCTTTATGTACGATTCAAGCAGAAAGTTCACCTTGCCAATAGCATTGGGTGGCTTTGTCGGGTCCCAGTTCAATGCTCTTTTGGGCAATAGGCTCCAGTTCCTGGGCTCTATGGTGGAGAAGCCCTTGCAGGTGGACGTTGTGGGTGAGGCCGTGGTCGAAGCGATGGAAGACGAGTCAACGCGGGGTGCGGTCGAAACGAAGCAAATAGAAGCGCTGGCCACAAAGGCTTGGAGAAAAAGTATGCTCTGAGTCGGTTCACAAGGATACTCCATTCCACCTCCAACCTTGTCTCAAGAAACGCCAAAACGCCATCATCCCCTGCACGACCAGACCGACTGGGTCCTTCATGATATCTCGTAATTGATGGCCCTTTCTCCTGGACATGTAACACTAGGTCCGATAATGTACATTAGCTCTTCTCCGTTGCGTTGAATCATATCATAGTGCCTCGCTCGAAACTGTCCCGAATTTCCGTAGTGTACTGTCGAACAAATCAGTACGGCCTTCGAGAATGATGAATCATGAGTGAGCGCTAGACGAACCTTGTTATAGAACCGCGCCAACTTCTGGTTGAACTGCTTGTTCTTCTCGTTGATGTAAGTAACATCGGGGTCTTCTTCACCGCGACGGTCCCTGCGCTTCTTCAGCCGGACCTCCTCCGCCTTCCTCAGGTCGGCTACCAGCCTGTCAACGGCAGCCCGGTCAGGCTTGTTTTCGGTGAATCCAATGGTATCTGCGGTAGAGTAGAATGTGCCATTCTTGTCAACGGCAATCATTTCGCCGTCGTTTGTTTCGACGATTTCGAGATCGCCATTGGCGGCGGCTTTCTCGATAGCAGCCATCTTCTCCCTCTCATAAGCCTCAAGGTCAGGTTGCAGCACCCGCAGCTGTCGTTTGTAAACCTTCCGTGCATCTTGTGTGTAGTCCTGGAATGCTACACTGTCACGATGGCGCTGTTTCTTTTCCATCCGCTTGTCCCATTTCTCGGATTCTTCGACTGTCCAGTCCCAAGCGCGCTTACGCTCGAAGTCCTCTCCCGCGGCTTCCGTATCGGCTTTGAGTAGATTATGCGATGCAAAGGCGTGCTTGCGCGACAACGACGACAGCAATGCTGGATCGGTGGCTAAACGCTGTGTCTCGGCTGCCGTCTCTTTCAAGTTGCGCTCAGCTGCTGTTTTCTGTTTCAGAAGTTAGCTTGTGACGTAGAAGGGTTCGCAAGACTCCAAGTCAGGGCGAAGAAGAGTGAGACCTAAAATATGTCACGGGAACGACGTACGGCTCGAGCTTGAAGAGCTTTGAATCTTTCCTGCCTTTGACGAGCTTTGGCCGCAGCGTCATTTTCCTTGGACGCTGCCGAATCTTTCTCTAGGGGTTTATTCGAGTCGGACGCGCTCGAAGACTCTGCAAGATTCTCAGCGACACTGTCGGCCTCAGGAGACGGGCGCTCTGAAGTCTCCCTGTTGGCGGGTTCGATCGTAGAATATTTTGGGGAAGTGTCCTCGGGGGGCATTATTGTGGGATAGAGGCGAAAGAAGTATCAGTCAAGATATTCGATCTTAATGACTAAGCTGCGTAAAGGGTGGTAAAGTTGAATCTCTAAGGTGATGAGATGAGGTATGGAGCTGCAGTAGAGGTAGGCGCGATGATAAAAGGTTGAGAGCCAAGCCATCCCAGATGAGTTAGTTACCGCCTGACGTTTGCCTCCATCTTACCGCCTACGGGTATTCCGTATTCCTCCATCTCCACTCCATCTATCTTATCGCCCGATTCCAATTATTGGCAGGCTCATTCATCACTTTGCAATTCATCGGCAATCTTGCATTTGAGATACATCTTTTGCAGCTGTCAATGCGTTTCTGTGCTTATTCAAAGCGACATCTCTTGGCCCAGCCCGGTCTCTCGAAACGTTTCGTCCGCAATGTCTCGTTCGATAAGAAAGGCGGAGGCCGAGTCGTAGAGCCCACGCCGTCGCACTTACTACGCTTTGCGCTGACGGGGAATACGCGACCTCTAACTCCTGGCGCATCAAAACCTGAGCTTGATCTGCGCCTCCAGGAGCTTTTTGAGCCGGGTTGGTCCCTGGACAGGCCCCCTCCACCGTCAAGGCATTCACTTCAGGAGGAAACTGAGGGTGCGAGAGTTGTGCGGAAATGCGAAGGCGATGCGCGGAGTAATTATCTGAGGCATCTTCGAAATTTTGTCGAAAGGCGTGTGAACTCAGCCAAGGACAGTGTGTTTCTTCAAGAACAGGGCTGTAGACGATTGGCCAAGACACTTGAACGCTGGCACGGCTACAATTCATATCGAGAAATACTTCGCACCATCAATGGGATCATCGAAAGGTTAAAGAAACTAGAGGGTCCCGTCCCCAGTGATCTGTATCTCTTGGGGATACGTTACGCATGTCTCTCCTTCTCAGCTCCTGCCCTGGAGCACCATCTGGAAGGTTATCAACGTACTAGCGATCAGTGGCTGGATCCTACACAAAGCGCTACTCTGGTTGACGATCTCCTCGCTTCTCTGGAATCTTTACAATTCGACAATCCCGGCTTTGACTCAAGACTGATGCTCAGTCTGGTTACCGGAGAAGGAAAAACTGTTCGACCTGATCAGCCTAAGTTGCATGATATTCTGTACTGGGCTGACCCCAAAAGTACCACCAAATCCATGGGGCTCTACCTACGTCTGCTTGCGAAATTAAGAAGCAATGCTTTTTCAAAGAATATCTGGCATCGATACCTGGAAAGTTTATCTAGCGATTCTCCTCCCGACGTGTTTCAATCTGCATATGCATGCGTCATGGCTTTGGTTGCTTCTGGAAGAAACAGAATAGCCAGTGTGTATCTCACACGACTCTCCAAACGTGCCGGTGATACTTTGCCTGGTATCTCACAATTTAAGCAGTTGGATGGCTTGCTTGCGGATCCCCTCTGTATCGAAATACTACCCCAACTTGCTGGGCCGCGAGAGTTCGAGCTTATCCTTCAAAGTCAGCTGGAAAAGGTGGAGATGAGACTTGGATTGAAATGGCAACCTAAGCAATCACTACACTCCAATGTCTCTGAGCCACGATGCCCTGCTACTGGGCAATCGCTTCTTACGATCGACGGTGATAGTGTTGGATACGACAGCAGTGAGCGCTTGGTTGCGGAGATTCGCGCGCTTGGATGCTCAAAATCAAGAAAGGACCTTGGTCGGATCGCCAACATGCTCAACGAACACGAAGGAAGCGAGATACCCATTCTGGTATGGGATTTCTCGAACAGACCTCTAGAGTTTGCCTGGTTTCCGCGATGCTCACCAATTGAATTCGCGGGTTATCTGACACCCATCAAATACGATGCCTCTGTACCATGGTCACCTTCCACTCGGGGATTGATTCGTGTAAGGCGTGACGACAATGGAACCCCTGTGGATGAGCGCACTCTGCACTTGATTCAACTTGGATATGTAGGAACGCGACCAGCACCTCAGTCGATAGCCAATCCATCTGAAGGACAACCCCAATGGGAGGATACTGGACACATTGTCGCTTGGGACCGTGCTGCCGGAGAATTTCTGATAGTCTTTGTCGGGAAAGGTCACGGAGTCATTGATTCCGGCCTGCAGCAGGGGCTTCGACAGCCGGCATTCAGCCTTCCGACAATTGAGAAGATTACGATCCCAGGAGATGTCACATCATCCGGCATCATTACCTCACATTCAGGGAAAGACATTTCAATGTACCACCTTGACATCGACCCGGCAGCTGATCTGACTTCTTGACGCTTCGCATCTTTGGGTTCCAAATAACGGTATAGAATTTCCTACCTCGAAGCTTCCTTTCCGATTACGGCGGTTACGTCGGTCTCAGGGTCTGACCAGTGTACCATGGCGTAAGAGATACAGATTCCGATGCTGGCTTCGAGCATAAGCTATAGGCATTGGACCGGATCTCAAAATGCACCAGCACATGAGGTGTGCCTTCCATTAAGCCGCTTGAAGCGCCAGTCGGCCGACCCTACAAACAAGAGTTTTCAGCCCAGTGAGTCTTGTTTGGATGAATCCATCTCATCAAAGCGATTGCGGCCGAATTGTTGCGAAAACCGGTAAGGTACCTTTGATGCTGCTAGCAGTCCGTCGCGTTCCATAGGATGCCGGTTTCTGCAACATGTTGGCTCCCCACTCACTCAAACCACACAGCTGTCGACTTTTCCATTATCATCATCATCTTCTTCTTCTTCTTCTTCTTCTTGCCACTGGATGGCTATGAGGGCTTCCGAGTTCGGATATCCAGTTTCAGGGGTGTCTTTACTGGTCATAAGACAAGCGGTTGCTAAGAACAGGGCGTATGTATGGATAGATTGCTGATCAGACGGTGGAGGCCATTCATTTTCTTACCGCTATCCTTGCGCTGAGACCACCATACAGTAAGATCTTCGGGGTAAGTTAGGGAAGGTTGGTCAGGTCTTCTGGCCTCCTGTAGTCACTGCGTCACCCTTGGATACTGTACCAACGGCCCAGGCCAGGAATCATTTGCCAACGAATTGAGCTAGATGAGTCCGTTTCCAGAGTAAGAACGTTGGTCTGACAAATCACCAGAGCAATGCCGAATGGGAGCTGAATCATGCCCACCACCCTCGAGAAACCGACAGGGAGGATATGGCAAATCAGTACAGTAGTCAAGTCCATCGTGCAGATGATTTACCACCGTCTGCACCCCTCTTGCGATTTGGGGTATGATGCACCCGTTTGGTAGCACTGGCAGCCAGTTTGATCTACAGAAAGAAAGACAAATACGGAGTGGATAGAATCATCTTATTTATCGTGAAGAAGACAGTGGAGAGATGCGGTAATTTTGGTACTCTTATCCAGGTAGGAATAGTCCTCCTGCTTTCAATTGGAATACCAACAGGTCCATCTCGAACCAAGGGGGAGGAGCGACCCGCGGTCTCGACCGTTTTGGGACTGACGGTCACTTGACTCCTTTCGGGTAGCAGCGAACTTTCCAAAGTTCCAAGGAGTTTCCCTTCAGCTTTTCTCTTCTTCCCTTTCCAGATCAATCCTGCATGTTCACCAAGTCCACTGCCGTTGGATCAGAAGTATATAATACTCATCAGCAGGGTCTCAGGAAGCAGCCACCGGGCACAAGTGTGCAGACACACTGCTTCTTGAGCCGTACTAGGAGCCAATTTCTATCCCCCGGCGGTTTTGCTCCGCTGCAAGACGTCGGGTGTGCGACACTTTCGAGCCAATGATCAGGAGGACTTGTTGTTCACCCTTGAGCGACGCCGTGCCACGCAGAGGTAATCCCGTACGCCACATGTTTTTCGGCTGCTTGAGAGCTTTTAACTCTCGATGTCAATTGTCAGATTTATGTGTGTGTGTGTGACGACGGGCCAAATAATTCCCAGCGTACTGCAGCACACAACCTAAAAGTTGAGGAGACCACTCAGCCGTTGACAGCGCCATGGGAACCCGGTTCATGGATTGTGACACATCATCCAGTCACTGCATTGCTTCAGCAAGGCAACCTCAGCTTGCAGTAGCCTCCTCCGTTAGGGCAAAGACAGCTTCAATCAAAAATTCGGCTACTGCAATACGGAGTACTATCGCAAGAGCAGCACGCTAATAGGGTACAGCCGACAGCTCTCTATGCATGAGCTTTGGCCTTGTCATTGTGGGAACTTGGGAAGAACGGAATTGCGGTGAGGACCCATGTCATTCGTTACTTCAGTATCCTACAGTGGGTTTACAAAGATATTAACAACACCCCCCTGTTGCCAAGGCGCTATTTATATTAGTTCCACGCTAATTCTTCACCGCTTATAATTCTAACAGACAGAATAATATTTCGGGAGGTCTGATTAGTAGATTTAATACTAAATAGGAAGGCGGTAGTTTTGGCGTGGAACTAATATAAATAGCGCCTTGGCAACAGGGGGGTGTTGTTAATATCTTTGTAAACCCACTGTAGCTGTCGTATCCTCGGCGGTCTGTGGCCTGGGACAGCTAATTCCGCTCTTACTGACGGGATATGACTGGCTAATTGATCTTGATGAATTGATACTCTCCGATACTACGGAATAGTGACTGCAGCCACAGCAAGTACAATTGGGTCCCGGTCCAGCCTCGGTGAAATACGCCAGGTTTTGGGATCGACGCGTCGCCAAGGCCAAGTCTAATTCCCATGTCCTTTCTAACGTGCCTACTGTTTCGATACAGAGAAAAGCCCACACACTGGAATCACCAGCTCAAAGCAATCAAGATGGTCTAGCAATTATCGCAGGCAACTGGCGACCAGGTGCAAGCAACGGCACCAGCGCAGAATGGGAATTAGCGCGCATAGTTGAGCCTATTGGCTAGATCAGCCGTTTCTCCAAGCTACTCGCCATTTCGAAACAGATGTTGATGGATTCATGAAACACAATGCAGACCCTGGCGAATCGAATCGCTCGGATGAGTCTACTCGGACGCTACGAGACATGGTCTTTGTAAGCACTTTCAATGTGCAGTACAGGGACCTCTTGCAATGTGTGATTGAGCCGAATTGGTTCGCACTTGAGTATACTCGTATTCCATTCTTGCTGATCGGCGACTGGCTCGACATGTTGTGCCCGTGAGGATTTATCCCGAATGCATGGCATGGGCCATCAGCTATCTGTTGCCTTTCAACACGTCCGCAAGCATGAACGATCAACCAGTCGGATCGTCCAGTTAACGCCATTGGCAAAGATTCGAAGCGAAAGGGTTACCTCCAACCCCACAAAGACACTATTCTAGCACGCATACACAGTCACCTATTTATCGGGCTCTCGGGCAGAGGAATGGATTCGAGTTCGGCGAATCGTTTCTCGTCAGGGTCTACCGAAAATCTTTCAATTTGAAACATACGACGTTACATTCTCCAATCGGTCAGTATCCGAGGTCCGGTCGATTTTCAACTTGTTCGTTGTTCCATATTGTAAAGCTCAGACCAAGGTTCCTGCATGACAGCCGGCGGTCTCGTTAGTTTGAACTTTGCACGGTCTTTGGACACATGAGTCCTTCATTGATAGCCTGGGTTCTTTGCTCGGCAGCATTCTACGGTCCTACGGATAATAATAGCCTTTCGCCTAAATTCTTAAAGACGCGGATCTATAAAATCTTTTTTTTTAAATTGTAAAGGGGCTTAACAATAGCGAATTAGCGATTAAACTTATTATAAATAAAATCATAAAATATTATTAATAATCTGAATAATTATTTAGCTTTGATATTATTTTTCACAAATTACAGAAACTCTACCGCGTATTTAAGAATTCAGGCGAATATCTTCCCGGCGCAAGTCCTAGTTTTTGCTTTGCTTGGCTACAATTGACATTTGACCCCCAAAGCCCCGAGGCTTCCGGTTAACGGTTGGCCAGCATCGTTCTAGCAATTCCTGGTTTCAACTTCCATCGGCCCCGATAGGGAATAAGAATACCTGTCCAGGGGATCTGTCCTGCCAGGAACCTCGCGCTGCCCGCGTGTCTGATTCGTCGTCACTGCCCACAGACACAGATACAGCACCTTTTCACCAAACAGTCACTCGGCCCGTTCCCCAGATCCAGCTTCTTACGGTTTGATGGACCGCCAATAGTGGATCGCTGCCGAGCAGGCCTGGTTCAGTGGTTAGGTACTGGTAAGTCTGGTATGATCACCCCATTCTCGCTTCCCCGCGCCCGCTGATTTGATGATCATCGGACAGTATGGGTTGACTCTCGTGGGCTGCCTTGAGGTGTGGACCGCACCGTTTCTCGCTTCCTCCGTCGAGGCAATCGATCGTTACCTGGTTCTCTGGGAGCTGTCAACAATTCTCGAAGTGTTTGTGCTCAAGACTTTGATCTACGGCCGACAGCTCGCCGTGGCTGCTGTGTTGTACTGTACTATACTGATATTCAACAACCATAACTGCTGATCATCAATTCGAGCGTTGGATGAGTATCTAACGTCATCTTCTTTTTTTTTTATTTGATTTTCTTTTTTTCTTCTGCTTAGTCCTTCTATCGACGTCCTTGTCTTCCATTCAAGCGATATTGGGAACGATTTATCTCAGCTTCTGCTTGCCTTCGCGAATGCCTGCCTTGCAGCGATCGGGAAGCCACTACAAATCTTTTGTCGACAAACCAAAATAGTATACGAGGAGTCCAATAGGGTCCATATCGATCCAAGGCATCCTTGTATAGATGTCTAGAAACCCGGCGCCACAATGTGGGCACTCCACATCTGAGAGAACATATATCGACCCGAGACCTTGCACTTCCTACAGAGAACATCAGGGACACACGGCAATCTCGCCACGGCCTTACCAGCTGCAAGAGCCTCCGCGCTTCCTGTTCCCAGACAATCGAGGCTACGATCCGACTATCCCCTCTAGGCCATCGGGCTATGGGCTTCCCTCGTACGGGAAGACGGAGGACCGCATTGCGGATGCAAGATATACCATCTCCTCCAACGCCGCCAGTCCATTAGCACCGCATGGAGTTCAGCGAGCAAACCCTTCGATAAGTCAACAGTATGCTGTGGACAGGTCAGGGGTTCGGGCCTTTCCAAGCTCGTTCAGCGATGCCTCCAACTCTACATTGAGCTACGGAATAGGTTCTGACAGACGCGATTCAGGGGGCTCTGATCGGCGGATGCAAGATGTGGACTCTCTGTCAGTAACTTTCCTTTGTCCCATTGAGACCCCGAATCAGTCTCGATATAGGCCTTTCTCGTCCTCACGTTCGAGGGTTCCTCTGCTTTCTTAATCTCGGCTGGGCCCGCTCATTCTGTCTCACGAGCAACCGGGTTATGAATATACACCGAGTCTCTAATGCGGGCTAATGGTCATTCAATAGGAGCTCAAAGACATTCCCTAGTCCCACACATTCTGACATGAGCACGACGACATATACCCACGGCCCAGCATTGATGCAGCAACAACAACATCATCATCATCAACCCGTCAACCCCAGTGTTCCGTTGGGTTTCGATCGAATCTTGCATCACTCGTCCGATATAGCCCCGCCCCCTCTACTGCGGCCGTCGACATCGTCCCGCTATTACCTGCACGTACGACAACAACCCATGGCAGCGCGAGCTTGCGGAGCGGGCGACCGAGATCGTCGTCCGGTTGACCCACCTCCCATCGTTCAAATGTTGCTGACCGATTTCGATCCCAACTCACCAGACGACCGAGACATCCTGCAAGATCCCCGGTTTACGGTAGGCTGCCTTCTCTATCCGGCGACGAACCCGCTCTCGTCGCACGTGTCCGGCGAGAGTGGCAACCGGGAAAAGCAGGCGATGGATAATAACCCCGGTCTCGCTCGGTCGGACGATGACAGATCCGCCCAGCTGCTCTCAGGGAAAGCATTCATCTCTCCCTTCTTCGTCGAGGGGGACCCCGACCCCAGCACGGCACCCGCGCATCCCATGAGTGCAGGCTCGGCGGCGAGCATGGTGCGCACCCAACGCACGAGGTCCGCCGGTCAGCCTGCAACGTTCTTCATTTTTGCGGACCTTTCCGTCCGCGCGGCGGGCTTGTACCGACTGCAGTTCCGCCTGATGAACTGGGGCAGCGTGGAAGACACTGGTCAGTCGATGCCCATTCTGGCAGAGGCCTGGTCTGATCCGTTTCGCGTGTACCCTGCCAAAGATTTCCCAGGCATGCAGAATTCTTCCCTTCTGGCCGAGGGCCTCAAGGAGCTCGGCTTTGTCGAATTGAAAACAAGAGGCAAGGGGAAAGGGAAGGGCCGAAGAAGGTAAGCCAGCGGAAAACAATATCGGAAAGGCATATCGACAGATGTGCCGCACGTCTGCTTTCAAAGAACGTCTAGCTAAAAGGAATCCACGTCAAAAGAAGACACGGTTGCGTAGTTTGTGAGGGAACATTCCCAATTTACGACGTGATGAGATATGTATAGATTTGAAGTCTTCTTTCGCTTTGTTTCTCTTCTCCCACGTGTCCGTTCATTTTACCTTGACTTGTCATTTGTTTGGTTGATTTGCATAAAGAACTGCTGGATATACATACATACATACATACGATATATATGGTTTAGATGTGCTTGATCACTGTGTGAATTGTCCACGAACACCGGGACAGCGTCGACGAGACTCGACCGCAGGTTGATCCCAGTGATGAAACACGTTGCAAGCTCGGCAATTTACCTCGGCATCTATTATATTAGTGCTCTTGCAAATAAGAATGCCGTGGATGAAGTTTGGGTAAGAAATCGTGGGGTTGCGCTTCAAAAGCACACCATCGGAACCTTCGATCGTGCCATTCGACTCGTTCTGCCACGAGCGGCCTTCGACCACTTGTCCAGCGTTCTCGCCATCGAGATTCGCAATGATGCGATCAATAATTCCAGGAACGCCCCGACGATCAATCGGACAGTCTCGTCTAGGCAGTTTCCCAGGTTTTTACCGATCGGCCGACTGGAGGCTCTTGCTTGCCTCGACGAAAGTCGTATATATTCTCGACGCACAACCCAATAAGGGTCCTGGACTCGAGAAAAGCACATATCCGAATCTCTCCTAGACATTCTGATCATCGATCCTCTAGAGAGGTTTCACTACAATGTCGGTTTCGCCTCCAGCAATTCAACACGCCACCAATAGCGGCAAGGAAATCCCCGAATTGGTGGACATCGAGCGACAGGCCACCGCAGGGACGACGAGGGCCGATGCTCCAAAGTCGCTGGGCGCAGGAGTAAGTCCTACCTAACAGAACGATATATATAACCCGATCAGACCGAGTTGCTGAAGGCCTGCGGAACCACAGTCTGCGTTGGCACTCGGCGCGTTCGGCACGACGCTCACCACTCTCTCCCTGAGCCTGATGGAATGGCGCGGCGTCACCGTCACGAACGTCTATGTCGCCAACTTCTTCTTCCTGTCTGCATTCGGCCTGGTGGTGACTGCTCAGTGGGAGCTTTCCATCGGCAATGGATTTTCATACACAGTTTTTAGCGCTTTCGGTAGGCCCACCCTAATATGTCCCCAAATCTTCCCCCATCCGTCGATTTCCTAACGCAATCGAAACCATTCGCGCAGGCCTCTTCTACGCCGGCTACGGCGCCCTCCTCACCCCGGCCTTCGGCATCGCCCAAGCCTACGGCAGCGACACGGCGCAGTACAACAACGCGCTGGGGTTCTTCATGCTCCTATGGACCGTCTTCGTCTTCACCTTCTTCGTGGCGTCCCTCCCGAGCAACCTGGCGTACGTCGCCGTGTTCTTGCTGGTGGATCTGGGGTTCCTGGCCGTTGCGGCGAGCTATTTCGCCGCGGCGGATGGCCACCGTGCGTCGTCGATTGCCTTGAAGAAGGCCGGCGGGGCGTTTTGCTTCGTTGCCGGACTGGTGGGCTGGTATATCACGTTTCACTTGCTGTTGAAGGACGAGTTGATCGAGTTGCCGTTGGGGGATACGGGGAGGTTTTTTAGGAAGAGGTTGGATCGGAAGGGGGAGTAGGGAATGTCGTAGAGATAGGATGGGATGTGTGGGTGCGAGGATGCGGATATATATATATATATATCGTTAATCTTCTTGGTGCCTTCTACTTGAAATATATCAATCAGATGAACCAGTTGGCTCCGATTCTCTGCGAACCGACTGCCATCACCCCTCTAGCACAGTAGTAAAGCTCATAATAGAACTATCCTTAAGTCATTGTGGAGCGAGTAAGACAGGAGGCAAATAGGTAAACAGATAAACAGGCAAACAGGCAAACATACCAGATCAAGAAAGCGGTAGGCCTCGAAATGGTCCGACTCAGGTTCCAAAGGTCGGAACCTCGAACCTGAACCGAGGTTCTCAGGTTCCAAAATTTGGAACCTGAGTCGGGTCGCGGTTCCATCAGGTTCGACTCAGGTTCGAACCTGACGGAACCTGATTTGCATAATTTTGCCAAGATTTTCCTATTTCGGATGGATA
>JAPDKU010000089.1:0-104064 GCA_027569715.1 Hamigera avellanea
CCCCCCCCCCCCCCCCCCCCCCCCCCCCCCCCCCCCCCCCCCCCCCCCCCCCCCCCCCCCCCCCCCCCCCCCCCCCCCCCCCCCCCCCCCCCCCCCCCCCCCCCCCCCCCCCCCCCCCCCCCCCGGTAGGCAGAGCTACGCGTAGATTGATTAATCCACAGGCTGGAGGAGCGACAAGTCACCTTATGATGCATTCTGTCGTAAATCTGTATCACTAAACCGGTTTAAAAAGTCCAAATGGACAAAGACAGTCGGAAACTGCTTGCTGGTTTCCTCCACATACTTCTGACTGATATGATTGTTGTGGACTCCTTAAGCTGGACTTTCAAAGACTCGATGTCTCCGACGCTTGATTTTTTCTAGCCATTTATTTATTTGTCTTCTCCAACTAGGCGATCCTTCACGTGTAACTCATTCAGTTGAAAACTGCTCCCTCAAAGCCTTGATAGAAGGAGTGAAGAAGTATTCACCACCTCTCTGATCAACCCACGGACTAATACCCAGATTAAGCTTGACGGTCTTGTCCGGATTGCTTCCATCGTACAAACTGATGTGACCCTCGGGATGATCGGAACGGAGTCTCTGGTTAACAAAGGGGTCCATACCAGGACCGTCGGGGAAAGTCTTGGTCTTGTACTCTGGGAAGGAGGAGTTACTCGCCCAGCCTATATATATTTATTTATTAGCATCTATATGATTGATGTAATTGGTAAACTTACGTGTCATGAGGAAGTTGAACCCATCCCGAATAAGACTCTGGTAGCAGGTAAAGTAGATGCCACGGTGTTCGATTGTCTTCCTCTCCCTCTTTTCCTTCTCGGTGAGTTCAGGACCAAAGGTGATACCACGACGGAGAATGACATGAGCGTCCTCCTCTTGTCCTTCGGCCTCGGACTCGTCACTTTCCGGCTCTGGAAGCTCGGTGTTATCACCATCGTCTTCTGTCCCGACGTCGTCCTTCTTATCGGCTCTGGGACGCATCTTGCGGACGTGAGCCGCGAACGGACAACTCTTGATGCTCCTCTTGGGTCTGAAGTCGAATTTGTTGTCGAATGCCAAGTCTGCATTGTCCTCGTCGATGGCCTTAGCCACGGGGGCTCCTGTATTTTGATTAGTTCTTGTAATACGATATGAAAGTTCTTAATAATATGATATGAAGATCATAGGCGTACCGCTCTTCCATCGTCCCATCATATGAGCACCCAGCTTCGCGGGACCATTGGGACCCTCGTAGTTGGACCCTGGGACTTTCGGTGCCGCCTCCTCGAGGAACTTTTCGAATTCGGGAACCTTCTGGTCGAGCTGACGGAAGACAAGGAAACTGCCCTCCTTAGTCCATTCAGGGCCTCTTTTCATATTTGGATCACCTTTGTGCCCCAGAAAGATGTATCTAAGTCTTGTTAATAGGCATGGATCTTACCATCAAAGGGTTTGTTTGACGTACCCGGGAGGACAGGCATGAGGTTCACCCTTGGCTGGGGGATCATCCAGGCCTTTAATCTTTGGTTGAGAGATGTGATCCTCGTAACCGAAGCTATACACATGAGTCAATGCAATGAAAAGTAGGAGAGGAGAGAAGAGAGTAGAATCATACTGCTCTTTGCCACGGTTCGCACCAGGACGATGTTGTCCATCTCTTCTGAAGGCGATCTTCATACTGGCCGCATTCGCATCCCCGACATTGAAGGCATCCTCCAGATCACAAATCTTCCTGCGCAGAGCTTTCGCAGCGTGGGCCGCAACGATGAAAACACCGTCGACTCGCCACTCCCACCGTGCAAGTCCGTCCTTGGTTTCATTTCCAGGAGGAGCCCTGAAATCCGGATCCAAAGCAGGAGGGCTATCGGCACCTTCGTAGACGAGGTCGTCGAACATTCCCTTCTCGAAAAGACCCTCGTTGATTCGATCCGTGCAGTAAGCATCCCGATCCTTTGCCAGAGTCGCGGCGAATTTCTCTTCGATGTCGGGATTTTCCACCTAGAAAATATTCAAAATACAAAATATTAGAAATATACGGCTTATCAAATAAGGGGAGAGAGACGAGACGAACCTTGAGCAAGCCCACGTGGGTGAAGGCGACGTTCACCGCCGTAAAGGGCTTTCGGTCCCCTTCGGCAACATCCCGTCGGGATGTGGCACAGGCTTCTTCGAACTCCCCAGTTGACTGCAGGTGATTCTCGCATTGCGTGCCGGTGGTGATTTCCCCGTTGTCGAGGATATCGCGGAGGTGTTTTCGGAACCTCGATTTGTTTGTGATCTTGAAGAAGAGGTAGGATTCGTAGTACTTGGGGAGACGGGGCCAGATGCTGCCCTGGATGTTGTCGGTGTCGACCACTCGCTCTTGCTTGTCGACGGGCATTTTCTGTGCTTAGTACTTTCTGAAGGCAACAAGTTCTGCTAGACTGCTACACCTTCCGAGTAACTACTGGGGTGGGGGGCCTTTTTATGTTCTGCTTTACGACAGAAAGAAGATTACGCCATTGTGTACCAATAAGAATCAAATATTAGTATTCAGGCTGAGGGTACGGAGTAAGTATGCAGAATGCATCACCACGTTCAGCTAGCTCCCCATCTGGTGACGGTGAGGAATGGATGATTCTTACGCTGATCCAGCGGATCCTGGGTCTGAGATCAGTGATCACACTAATCACATCCCATAGATTAGTATTCCGATTTATACTAATTTGGAATTTTGGATCTTCCTCAGCAGTGAGCACAGACTGCGGCATTTCTTCAGCTGAACAGTGGGGATAGTGGAGTCCAGGGTGAACCGTGACACACGCAAATACTATTACTATTGGTTGTCGCATATCAATATGATAGAGACGGATACATGGAAGGGAAGGATGGCAGGGACGGGCCGTCCGCATGGTGGGGATGAGCAGATCCACTTAGGAGTTCGTGGCGTATGATAGCTCCATCTCAACTGTCAAATCGAACCATGATCAGCAATGATTATCAGCCTGACAGCCACTAATAAAGGGCGATCTGTAGATTAAGAACCGAGGAAGCAGGTTTGCCGAGTTAGGGTTTCTGCAGTTCTTATCAGATTGCTGGTACATACATACTTCCTTCCGACCTAAGATCCACTCAGTACTGCACTACACAGTACACACTCCACGATCGACACGATATCTATACACCAAGATGATCATCATTGACACGCCATCAGGATATCAGTCCCGTGTATGATCAACAGAAGTGGAGATGCTGGGGACTAAAGATGCAATAAAATCCCAACAAGGAAGGATTTCCAGAAGAACCCACAAGTGACGAGGGCTGAAAAATCGATCACATCGCATCTCAGCCCATAATCATATCCACAGACGATCCCTAAGCGAACTGGTGTTGGTGGCGAGCTGCGTCTCCACTGCCAGGGCAGCCACGGAGTTGACGCTTCTCATCCGGCTGTTATTTATAAGCGATTTTCTTTTCACTCCAGTCCTTTCACTCACGACGACTCTCACAGCCTACAGGTCTTTTCATCATCAAAATGAAGTTCCAGTGGGCATCTGGTCTCCTCCTGGGGGCGGTGGCTGTCGACGCCTTCAAACCCGCCGAATTTTCCTACGAATCCTCCGACGCGGAGTGCGTTGAGATTGCCAAATCCGTGTCTGGCAGGATCAAATACCAATCTCCTCCTCCCGATTCCGACCTGATCCCCAAAACCAATGCGAAGGATTCAAGCGAGAATTGGAAGGTCCAGTGCTCCAGCCAGCATCAAGGCAACGAGTGCGAATATGCCATCGACGACCGGAGCGAACGATACTGGCACAGCGACCCGACGAAACAAGGGGAGGAGGCTTCCTGGATCGTCGTCGACCTCCGCAAAGAGTACTACGTTTCCGGTCTGACCATGCTGCCTCGGCTGGACAAAAGTGTCAACAACAACCATGGCCAGATCGGCGAACATCGCATCTCTCTCTCTCGGGACGGTGGGAATTGGACCGACGTCGCATACGGTACCTGGGGATCGAACAAGAGTCCCAAGATGTCGGCCTTTATCCCCAAACCTGCTCGGTTCGTCAAGCTCGTGGCCGAGTCCGAATCCCGTTCCGATCGCTCGCAGATCAAGAACGGGACCATCGCTATCGTCAACCTGGCCGTTTACGCCTACAACAAAGGCACGTTCCCCGAAGAGGAGCCCAGCAAGGGCGGTGTGTGGGGTCCCACCATTGATCTCCCGATTGTCCCCGTGTCCTCTGCCGTCGAGCAACATGGTGACATTATCATGTGGTCCGCCTGGGCGGACGACCAGTTCTTCGCCTCCCCCGGTGGTAAGACCCTGACCAGCACCATGAACCGCGAGGGCGTCATCACCCAGAGCGAGGTCTTCGAAACCAAGCACGACATGTTCTGCCCGGGTACCTCGATGGACATCGATGGGAACATTGTCGTCAGTGGTGGTGCCGACTCGGGTCGCACCAGTGTGTACAATGGCACGGCGTGGGTGAAAGGCCCCAGCATGGCGATTCCGCGTGGATATCACGCTTCGACCACCCTCTCCGACGGTCGCATTTTCACCATCGGAGGGTCCTGGAGCGGTGGAGACAAGGTCGAAAAGAACGGCGAGGTCTACATTCCTGGTGACAATGCACACTGGGAAAGACGCCCCGGCGCCAAAGTCGAACCGATCATGACCGACGACCGTCTGGGCGCGTGGCGCGCCGATAACCACCCCTGGCTCTTCGGCTGGAAGGATGCGAGTGTCTTCCAGGCTGGTCCCAGCAAGATGATGCATTGGTACAACGTCGATGCCAAAGACCACAAGGGTCGAATCAAGGGTTCCGTGCAAGAGGCCGGAAAACGTGCCGAGGACCACGACTCCATGTCCGGTAGCGCCGTCATGTACGATGCCACCAAGGGGAAGATCCTCACCTTCGGCGGCCAGCGGCACTACGACGGTTCCCTCGGGTCCAAAAACGCCCATGTCATCACTCTGGGAGATCATCCCTATCAAGAGCCCACGGTGGAGGTGGCCGGCAAGGGACCCGACGGGACAGGTGAAGGCGGAATGAACTACGAGCGTGTTTTCCACACCTCTGTCGTCCTGCCTGATGGCAAGGTCTTCATTGCCGGTGGCCAGACCTGGGGCAAGCCCTTCCACGAGGAAAACATCACTTTCACGCCGGAAATCTACGATCCGGAGACCGACACGTTCGCGAAGCTGAGCCGCAACAACATCAAACGTGTCTACCACAGTATCTCCATGTTGCTGCCCGACGCGACCGTTCTCAATGGTGGCGGTGGTCTCTGCGGTAACTGCTCTGCCAACCACTACGATGCGGAGATCTTCACTCCGCCATACCTCTTCACGGCCGACGGCGAGAAAGCCACCCGTCCGGAGATCATTAACGGAGCTGCGAGAGCCACCGTTGGCAAGGTACTAAGATTCCAGACAGACTCGGAAATCAAGTCTGCCTCCTTGGTCCGTGTCGGAACTACCACCCACACCGTCAACACCGACCAGCGTCGTGTTCCCCTCGACCTCAAGCCATTGCCTGGAAACAAATACGCCGCCCGGCTCCCTAACGACGCTGGTATCATTCTCCCGGGGTGGTATATGTTGTTCGCTATGAATGGCGAGGGCACTCCCAGTGAGGCTAAGATGGTCAAGGTTGAACTCCCCTCCCGGTACGCAGAGGAAGAAGAAGGAGAGGCTCATGACTGCGACCACGATGATGAAGAGGTAAAGGGAATAATATCCCTCATCTTTGCTTCGTCCAGCAACTTCTGGAAGACCTGGAAGTCTGCCCTGATCACCCAGGATTAATTGTCTATATATCGTGTATTAGATTGTAGGTGGTCTTTTTCTACTATACAATCTGTAGTATATCAATGAATGTATCATGGTTTTTATCACCTGAGTATCACCTACTAACTACTACTACTACTACTACTATACATCCTGTGATACGTATAAATGATATTATCTAGTTCTTGTAGATACAACTCAGGGATAATGTGGCGTGATGCCATGTCCGTCTCGAGCAGAATCATAATATCAATCACCTTTGCCCGCAGGAACAGTGAGTCACTAGAAATATATACACAGTTATCTTATCTTATTAATATTCTTTCTTCTGGACATGTTATACCTACTCTCCAACCCACCCAATTCAAGGACTAGGGCGATGTAATTAATATGTTCGAGATAGATCTCCTTTGACAGTACAGACCCTAAGAACTGTGCTGCTTAGAAGGATCGATTTGACGCTATTATTGATGATGCCTTCGTCTTAGCCATCTAGCCTTCGAGCTCTGACCCATTCCAGGAAGGAGAAAGCCAAAACGCACGACCAGATAGACTAGTGGGAACAGTGTTCCAGTGTCCTTGCGAAGCGGAAAGCTATTGGGAGTAGGTAAAGCATATTTATAAATAGAATGATTGTTGACTACCGTTATAGAGACAATGAAAGGTATCACTGATTGGAACTAGGTTGCCGGCAGTACTCTTAAAGATAAATCTAGAGTGAGGCTGTACCTATACTGTGGTGATACATGGAGGATTTATCAGGATACGAATAACACAATAAAGGATAAGGCCAATCCCACTAAGAATGACAATAGGACTGACTACAAGATTAATGACAATAAAGATATAAATCCCTTACATCCACCACTCCAGCCAAAAATGGAACAATCTGCGACTCGCGTACCCATAGGATTATGTCCATTGTCTATACCACATTTACTTTACATCAACCAATCATAGCGAAGATGCAGCAGATCAACAAAGAAACAGACAGGTACGTGTACAAGAAACAGTTCGGAACCCAATGTCCCATCACAATCCAGTTGTGAAAGATGGAAGAAACTCTCGGAGGTACGTGCTCTCAACGGCCCAATGGCCCGGGATTTGACCCTTGGCTGTAAACACGATGATGACCCGACAGACCATGAGGACCGGGTGCACCATCACTCATGTGCGCGGGACCTGGGTGTCGCGGATGAAGAGGGTGGACAGGTGCACCAGGTCCTCCACTCGAGCCATACGCAAGTCCACTGACCGATGCTGGCGCTGTTGGATTAAGGTGCAACACCGCTGGAGGCGTATATGACCGCCCCAGACTCAAGGCTTGAGCCGGCCCCGGTAAACCTGCTGCGCGAGGAGCCGGGACTTGAGGCGGCGGGGTATTGTGTCCGTAAGCCGGCCCACCGAGACCAAGAGATGCCCTGTGCGCTTGTGCTGCCTGCTGTTGGTGTGATCCACTGACCATGGTCTGCACATGTTGCTGATATGTTTGGTGAGCACTGGCGGGGTGCTGAGGTCCCATGTGGGAAGAAGCCGGCGACGGCTGTGTCGAGGAACTGTACGGGCTTGGTCCGGACGACGGGCGCGAGGCAATGTTCAAAATACTGGCGTGTGACTCAATGGGAGTGGGCGGCCCCTGGCGGTAGGACAGCGTAGTGTTACGCGGTTGAGGAGAGCTGATGGCTTGACGGTAAGTCTGCGGTTGCGGAGGCAACTCGCGCGAGCCCGACGCAAGACCTGAACCACTCGCCGCCGCCGTGTGAGGGCCTGACGGTTGAGCATATACAGTATGATACATGGGACGCTGGGCAGGCGCCGGGGGAGGTGTAGGAGCTGGTGATGGAGCGGAGAGTGTCGTGAGAGGGGCTGGCTGTTGAGACTGCGCCTGGTTGTACGAGGAATACATCGGTTGCGGAGCTGGTGTAGCAGCAGCACGACTGCCTGCGAAGCTGGGTTGCTGCTGTTGCTGCTGCTGCTGTTGCTGTTGCTGTTGCTGTTGCTGTTGTTGCTGTTGCTGTTGTTGTTGCTGCTGCTGTTGGGATGGAAGCGGTGCCTGCGATTGCTGTGACGGCAGCTGCTGCTGTCCTCTAGGATCAAAGCGAGCCATCCAGTCATTGGTCGCTGACGGACCTGACGGACCAGACGAACCTTGGGCAGGATAGCCCTGATAATCCGAATAAGAACGAGAAGGCTGTGCAGGCATTTGCGGCTGCGAGATATATTGGCTTGGCTGAGCATAGACAGGTCCTTTTTGCTGTGAGATGGGAGTAAAGGGCGCCTCCTGCCGGGGCGGAGGCGCTTGCGTAGGTAGGGAATGAGCTCCCGCATAAGCTGGGCGAGACGGGGACGCTACAGTCGGCGCAGGTGTTTGATCTCCAGCGAACCGCTTCCGTGGCTGGGGCTCCTCGGGCTCATCATTCAGAATGTTCATGATGTTGGACCGCTTAGCAGGCACTTGACGAGGAGGCTCCGGTGCTTGAACAGGGGTCGAACTGGGCCGAGGAATATCCTTAGGCGACGACATGACAGGCGGTGCCTGGGAGAGACCGTGTTGACCTGGAAGCGGGAAGTACTGCCTCTGCCCATACGAATCGCGTCGGATAGGCGACAGTTCTTGCTCCAGTCTCTGCAAAGGCTGTGCCGGCGAGCTGGGAGGTTTCGTCAGACTTGGATGGCGGGAATGGGACGTAGGCATCAGAGCAGGTTGCTGTTGAGACTGCATATAGGATTGTTGTTGCACTGGAGTCATGGCTTGTGTCGGAAGTAATGGCGATCCGTGCACCTCGGTTTGCATATTGAACGAACGTAGATTCTGTGCATGAATTTGTTCCATGCGAGCCATCTCGGCGGTTGGAACAGGAGTCTGGCGCGGCGGAAGCTGCATCTCCTGAAGCCGAGGAGTGGATTGCGGTACAACAGCCACTGGCTGTTCACGTCTTTCTTCAGCAGTGAAGTATCCCAGTCGTGGACCCTGCTGCAGTCGCTGTTGCATTCCGGCATGAGGTCTGATAGCTCGAGACGGCTCTTCAGCAAGGACTGGCGTCGTGACGATCGAAGCGCTTGTCGCTTGGGCAAGTGGTGGATATCTGGAAATGTTCCGGTCCCTCTCAGATGAAGTGCGCGCTTGGATGGGAGGCGGCTGAGGGGATAGGACAGGTCTGCGACCCGGCGGTAGCCGATTATCATCTGCTTCGACGGCTTCAGTGTGCGGAGCCAAGGGTCGAGGCGTGGCGGCAGATGGTGTAGCTTCGTAACGCCGCTTGGGGGCCACGCTGGGGACGGGAAGAGGACCGGTAGGCTCGCCGCGAGATTTCTTTGCTTCGGCGATCATCACAATATCTTCAAAGTCCGTCGCCCCGGAGTCAATACGCCTTTGAAAGTAGTTCTTGACCTGATCATCGGGTTAGTATACAGTCGAATTGAATGAATGCATGGATTCGCCTACCATGACTGTGGTCTTCGTTTTCATGAAGTTCGAAATACCCTCGAAGTCTTTGCCAAAGTGCGCCAGCAAGAGCGGGAAATCACGCTGTTCCGGTACAGACCAGTAGCTTGTTGGTTGAGATGATCCATAGCCGCCAGTCTCTGGTGCTTGCTTGGGCGCCGGTGGAGCCTCGGGCTCTGTCGACTCGAACACATACACCCCTTCAGGTCGGGCCCTCCCCCTACCTTGCCTTGCTCGTGGGGGTGCCTCTGGTAGTTCCCTCTCCACTTGTTCCTTGGGGCGGACAGCTGGTGCATCAACTGCTCCGTCCATGGAAGCTTCTATCTCAGCTTTGGGAAGCACACCAACTTGAGCCGCAGCTGCCGCTTGTGGATGGGCAGTCTGTTGCTCCTGTTGTACCTGCTGCTGTTGCTGCTGTTGAGCTGTCTTGCCTCGTCGCCCACCTCTGACGCCGCCGCCGCGTCCACCGCGTCTACCAGCTGGCTTCTCAGCCTGGTCGCCATCTTTATCTTTGGCGGCATGTCCACGACGGCCGCTCGAAACATGGTCGGTGTCTGCAGAGGAGTCGCCAAAGGTAGGAGCGGCAGCTCGTCGTGGACGGCCGGTGTCGGTGACCGGAGCCGGCTCTTCTTCACCGTCAAAGTCCGGCTTGACAACACCCATATCCGACATAAGAGCCTGCGACTTGGGCCGGGCAGATTTCCTAGCCTTGCCTTTGCGAGTCCAGCGTTTGTACAGCTTGGCCTTGTACTTGATTTCTTCCTTTGTCAGATAGTAATGGATGATACACTGCTGGAAGTCGCGTCCCGGCAATGCCTCGGCAATCTTCCACCATTTCTTCGGATAAGCCATAAAGGCATCGGTGAAGATCTCGTGTTCTGCGGGTGTGAAGTCATTCGGTGGCGGAAAGAACCCGAACACGTCCATTGCCTTTGCGGGATCAACGGTATTGTTCGTATCCTTGTAAACTTGCGCCTTCTGCTCATGAGGCTCAAGCATGTCAGGAATCACTGCTTCCCTGTCCAGATCCGGCCGTGCTGTAGCCATCCTATCGCGGCGGCGCGCCAATTCCTCTTGCGCGGAGATCTCCGACGCTCTAAGAGCCATCTGAAAATCAAGCTCGCTGTTGCCTTTGTAGCGTCGTCCCTCAGCCGCAGGAGTCGGTGTTGCGGTTGCAGTGCTGCCGGGAGGCGGGCTAGGACCAGGTGTGGTCGATTTCTTCTCCTTTTCATGATCAAGCTCCCAGATGTCCAGCCTCCAGGGTTTGTAGTAGGACATGTACTCTTCCCGAAGCGCCGAATTTTTCATAGCAATCTCCTTCCGCCTCTTGCTCAGTTCCGCACGGAACGTCTCCTTCAGCTTTTCATGGTTGCGAGCATTTTCCTGGTATACTTCAAGATCGGAGATTGGCGTGGGCGGCCCGGAATTCAGAAAAGGCAGGTTTTCAACGGAGATAATGTCGGCTGCCGATGCTGGTTTGACGTCAACTTTGCCTGAAGGGTCCTGTTCATCAATCTCCATCTGGTCGGGTTCAGATGGCGGCGCAGTGGGGGCATCCTCCTCGGCCACCTTGGTCGTCTTCAACGGCGAGACTGGTTCCGCAACATCCTTCTCAACAACATCGTTCGCAATCATGCCCAGCAGCTGGATGCGCAGCAGCAACGCAACGATGTTCGGGTCCTCCAGTGGAGGGAGAGGCATTTCCGCCCGTAGTGCTTCCATGTCCTTTTCGAATATCTGCTTCCGTTCTTCGAGATATTCCTGGGTGAACACTACGTTCTCATCCTCCTCGTCGCTCGATTGCGCGAAATCCGGTATGAAGGCATTGTTCTGGTCTTCCACAGGCTTGTCAATCGGCTCAGGCTCTTTTGGATCTAGCTGCATCTCCTCCATGACAACGTCTGCTGGACGTGCCTCGTCCTCGGTGGCTGATTTTGAAAGCTCATCGGAAACGGGCGGCGCTTCCGTTTCCTTTCTTCTCTCAATCTCACCCTGCTCCAGCGCTTCCTGCATCTTCTCATCGCGCGGGGATCGCGGTTCCCACTTCCAGTCCTCACTGACCGAGAAGCTACGTTCCTTTTCGTCAAGGGAATCGCGTTTCGGGCCCGGTGTGCCAGAGTTGGGTATGGAGGGAGCGCGGGGAGGATATCCCGGGCGAACCCATTGTTTACTGGCCTTCGGTGTTCCTCGGCCCATGGGGGCTCGAGGTTGGAAGGACCGATCCTGGAAGGCACGAGGACCAGTTGGGATGCTTGATAACGGCATTCGGGGCGATGTTAGCGGGACTGGAGACGTGGAACGACCAGGCGGAGGCCCACGTCTCTCGACCCCGGGAGAAACTGGGGTGGGACCAGATCGGTTGGCAGGACCTGCTTCCGCATGAGGCACCGGTGCATCTCTAGCAACCATCGCCGCAGGAGCAGTGGGAGGCGATACGTCAGAGGCTGATTTCGGAGCGTTGCTGGCCGTGCCGACGGAAGGCTTTCGCGGAGAAGGCTCCTGCTTGACCCAACTGTCCGTGCCTCCTTCACGCCGGGCTCGAGCATCGGACGATGGTGGCAACTCTCCTCGATCTGCTTTGGGACCGGTAGGCGGTTGCTTCGCAGGTCGGGATGGGGCCTCATTTCGCTCTTTTTCGGGTTTGGTCGGTGGCGGACCGCCAGGACCAACATCGCGCTTTTCTGCCGGAGTGCCTTGGGTAGGCACAGCAACAGAGCCAAACGCGGGCACCTGCGGAGCTGACGGGGGAGGTGAACGTTTTATCGGCGGCGGGATATCCTTGAGGGGCTCCGGGCGGGCGCCCGCCGCGGGATCAGACCGTTCTGAATCCCGACGGCTATCCGAGAAAACAGGGCCGGCCGAGACGGACGCCTTTCGCATCTGATCCACCCTTGGCTGATCGGGAAGTCGATCTGCATTGGCAGGGCCTGACGGAGCAGCTGCAGGCGGAGCAACGGAAGAACTACTCACCCGATTTTCAGCTCTACTAGGAGGACGTTCCTTCTTCCACTGGTCGAGCAGCGGTCGCTCGCGAATATCACGGTCAGGAAGGCGGCGGTCCAGGAACTCATCACGGCGTTCTGATCGATCCTGTCGATCTGTTTCACGGTCCCTCTCGCGGTCGCGGTCCCGATCCCGATCCCGGCCTCGATCTCGCTCTCGGTCTATGGCACGTTCGCGTTCTCGTTCGCGTTCTCGTTCTCTCTCGCGCTCGCGGTCTCGTTCACGGTCCCAATAGTTTTCCGGGGTGCGACTACGCCTTCGGTAAGTATCACGACCATCCATATACGGGCCACGCCCTCGGCCACGTCCTCCATCCCAGTCCCCACGCCCACGACCGCGCACCGGGCCATTACGAGGGTGGTGACCGATTCCAGAAGAGGGTCCGTCGGGAACTGCTGAAGATACCGATCCAAGGCTCTCGCGAGAATTCCGTCGCATCCGAATCAAATCAATGTCCCGTCCTCCAGTGTCTCTGCCGTAGTCTCTGGGTGGGGATCGAGAGCGGCCGCGGCCAAAACCGACACGCGAGTCTCTCGGGTCACCGAAGTTGCGGTCACGCCGAACCCATTCATCCCGTCGAAAAGGCGGTCCATCTCGAATACTATCACGATAATCACCGCCGCGGTCGCGGTCGCGGTCTCGATCACGATCTCGGTCGCGGAAGTCGGCCCGACCGGGATAGCCTCGTCCTCGACCACCAAAGGGACCACCTCTGGAGCTATCGGCCAAGTAGGCTCTGGGACCACGAGGAGGTTCTCGTCCTAAAGGCGGGCCATTACCATCGTCCGAGCCACGAGGGCCCGAAGGAGGTCGACGGTCACCAAAGCGCGGGGGAGGTGAACGGTCACGGGAATTAAACCCAGATGATGGGGGGAATCGAGACGACATCACCAAGTCATGCTAGAGATCGAAAGGAACGGCAACCTGTGGCAGTTTACAAGCCTGCGACAGGTTAGAAAAGGGTAATGGGAAATCAGAACAATGGGGGTGAGTTTGGCTGGGTTTGGGTTTGGGAAATGGGGAGGGAAGTACTGAGACTGGTGCTTCGAGACCCAAACGGGCAGAATGCGGGAGAACACGTGATGGAGGAATTGCAGACAGCACGGGCCCCAAATTAAAGAAGCGACTGATGTGAATTCAGGATGCCAAAATTAACGATCCTCAGGCAGGAGCATTCACGACTCGCGTGCGAACTAGAACCAGACTAGACTAGCGGCCCCTCGGAGTGGGTTGAAAATTGACGCACTTAGTCTAGCGCGAACGGGGGACCACGGCCAAGTGGCACTTGGCGCTCTTGAGTCAAGTTGCACTGTTGCAGTGGATTGGATGCTCTGCTTTATTTGCTGTCCAGCGGCTCCGTGCGGTCAGATTGAGCCCGTGTTTCAGATGCGGCTCGAGATTTGAACTTGTGAAGTCTGTCCAAACTCACGACTCCCCAACCCAATATGCATAGGAGGGGATGGAACGTGTAACAAAATGAACCAAAAGGTGAACGATCAATGTGAGGGCGGTTGTCACCGCGACGTACTTGTGGCCACCTTGAATCCAGAATCCACATGCGAAAATGCTCCGCACTGGCAGATACACAGGTTGGGTGATGGATGGATGACTTGGAAGAGAGCGACTAGGGGAAGGGAAAACACACACACTTCGGAGGCTTGAAAAGCAAGTCTTACTCAAGGATACCTAACACCTATCTAGGATACACACCAGCAGGTAGATTAGTTAACAAAGAAACCGAGGGGCGGGTTGCCTAGGGAGAGAAGAGATCAAAGAAGGCGCGTCAGGTTGACAAATGAAGGCAGAAAAATGGTGACGAAGAGAGAAGCAGACTTTGAGAAAAGGGATTTCGAGATGGGTGGAATGTGGATGGCCCAAGGTTGAAGGAACGATGGAGGTTCCAGTCGGGCTCTTCGTGGATCGGCATCGAATCCGAATCCTCAATCCACTGGCCAGGTGCTGCTCAGTGGTACGTAGGTGGAAACCTAATTATTAGATGGCCTAGCGCCGCAGAGTTGAAGCCTCAGGTTTCATGTTGCACCGTTGGTAACTTGGTTGCTCGTGTCTGCCTCAGGCACCCATAGTTGAAAATGAATGGAAGATTATTTGTTGCCTGAGCTCTGAGGCATTAAAAGACGATTCTTCCCCGCCATCAGGAAAAGAGAAAGAAAAAAAGTTCCCCACTACCGAGCGTGCGACGAGCACTTGCTTTCTTCCATCCCCTCCGTGTTCTATTCCTGTGATATTTCCTCATCTTGAACTGCATCGATCTTGTTCCATTCATCATGACTTCCTCGGACGCTGCCCCTCCTTCTTCAGCCACCAATGCTGTTCTCATGGCTTCCGAGCCAGTTCCTGAAGGAGCCAACGAAGTTCGCGGGGTTGACTTTGAGCGCTTTCAGGGCCGCGATATTACGGTCGCAGAAATGGTCGACAACATGACGAACATGGGGTTTCAGGGCAGCGCAGTGGCAGAGGCATCTCGCATCATCAATGAAATGGTGAATTTTCAAGCCTTTCCTCCTCTCAGATTGCTTGCTACCTGTCCGATACTAACCATCTCCTCGTCTTCCTTACAGCGCGCATACCGTCACCCAGAATCTGGCGAAAAGACCACCATCTTCCTCGGCTACACTTCCAATCTAATCTCATCGGGTCTGCGAGACACTCTCCGGTACCTTGTCCGCCATCGTCACGTCTCTGCCATCGTCACCACCGCCGGAGGAGTGGAGGAGGATCTGATCAAGTGCCTCGCTCCGACGTACATGGGCTCGTTTAGCACCCCCGGAGCTGGACTCCGTGCCAAAGGTCTCAACCGCATCGGAAATCTCCTGGTCCCTAATAGCAACTACTGCGCGTTCGAAGACTGGTTGATTCCCATTTTGGACAAGATGCTGGAGGAGCAAGAAGCGGCAAAGAAGAAGGCGATGGAGACCGGTGACGAAGAAGACGAGTTGCATTGGACTCCCAGCCGCATCATCGAACGTTTGGGCCGCGAGATTAATCACGAGGACTCGGTTCTCTACTGGGCCGCCCGCAACAACATCCCTATCTTCTGTCCTGCCCTCACCGATGGCTCGCTCGGAGACATGCTTTACTTCCATACCTTTAAATCTTCCCCACAACGTCTACGCGTCGATATAGTGGATGATGTGCGCCGGATCAACACGATGGCTGTACGAGCAGCCCGTGCGGGAATGATCATTCTGGGTGGCGGCGTGATCAAACACCACATTGCCAATGCTTGCCTCATGCGCAATGGTGCTGAAAGTGCCGTCTATATCAATACCGCGCAGGAATTCGATGGCAGCGATGCGGGCGCCCGTCCGGATGAAGCTGTGAGCTGGGGTAAAATCAAATCGGACGCGAAGGCGGTTAAGGTACGTTGCTTGATTCCTTGAAGTTAATGGGGGGAATGGTGTGCTCACCGTGTGTAGGTCTACGCGGAAGCAACCGTGGTCTTCCCTCTCATTGTCGCTGCCACCTTCGCACGAGCCGATCAACCGTCGTCCAACCGGCCGAGTGGCGAGAATAAGGCTTCGGCACCCCAGAACTGATCTGTCAGCGGCTGTATCGAAGTCAATTGGTTTCTCCTTTGCGGCCGTGGGTCCCGATTCTCAGTGCTCGAGCGGATTCGAAGCGGTCGCGGTGCTCTCCACCCCATTGCGGCCCGCTCGACTGTTCATTCGTCACGATTGAATTCGCCGCAATGCGGCAACTCACGTCGATATTTACACGACTTTTCGGGACGAAAGAGGTCTAGCTCGGGGAGTGTTGAGACGAAGAAACGAAACGATGAGGGGCGGAATTCGAGTGATTCCATAGGCTGAATCAGTAGGTGGAGGAGGGGGTGGAAGGCTTCCTGCAATCCTCCTGTGCCTGGATCGCCGCGAGGGGCCCAAGTCCATCGATAGGACAGCACTGTGGTGCCAGTGTATGAACGACGGATACCCCTGGGAACCAGGAAATTCGGCAGGGAAGGAGGGATTTTCCCCGGATGATCGGATTGGGAGGCGACAAACTCGAGAGAATTTGAAACGGTCGTCTTGCGAGGTCATTGGATAGACAGAACATTACTGATCAAAATTGCCACCCCGGGATCGGGGAGAGGGGAAAAAAAAAAAAAAAAAAAAAAAGAAAAGAAAGCTCAGTAGGAAACAACGTGATTGATCCAATGGGTTTCCTGGAGCAGAGATTGCCCGCATGGTTCCGAATGTTCTCCTTTCTCTTTTGCTGCTTTGGATTTGCCACGAGAACAAACTGGATACCAGCGATAAGACGATAAGAGGTTTAAGTTTGGTAGAGTCTAGACGAAGATCCACCGGGTGGGACTCGGTCTGTGGAGGAAAATGAAATTTGACACTTCGATAGAATCGAACGGACAGAGAAAGAGTCAGGTTGCTGTCGAAGGATTATGACTCGACTGGAGATGAGTAACAGCAACAACAACTTTCATCTGCAAGACAACTGGAGCCTAATGATTGGCATGAGGATATGTTGTAGCTTCATACTGTGCTTACCTCCTACTGGATGCAATGTGCAGGCACTGGCAGCCAAGCGGGGAGACACTAAAGCTTAGACCCTCCGATTGGATCCCCAGAAGATCGGTGAGCCTGGACCTTTAGGTAGAGACTGTACTATGTAGTCTAGAGCAGAGAGAAGGATGTGCACTGCCCAGTACTGGCACGGGGAGAATAGTGCCGACGAAAGAAAGAAAAGTCAAAAAGTGAAAAAAAAAAAAAAAAAAACCCCTCGACCCAGAACCATTTGTCGAAGCCGAGAGTCGAGACGCAGTTCCAATAAATCCAATTCACTGCGTGAATCCAATCATCTGCTGCCAGCAGCTCCACGGCTGATCTCGAGGCGGTGTGGGATTCGTTCCTTCGAGATTGAGTGCCTGAGACTGGAGGCTGCACCGCTTCGCCTCACTTTTTCTGCCTCCCCATAATCAATCCGTTTGTTGCTCTATTTCAATTTCAGCCTCCTGTCCCTTTTTCTCCTTCCTCCTTCCTCCTTCTTCCTTCTTCTCACTCGTTTCTTATCCTTGTTCTTGTTCTTGTTCTCCTTCCACCCCTCCTTTTATCTCCCTGTCAGCTTTATCGGTCGCCGATAAGGACCGTATCCTTATCGGATCGTCTATCTCTCGGCTCAGGGCAGAACAGTGGACTTCATTCTGCTTTATCTTCCTGGTTGTATCGCCTAATTTGGCTTGATTTAGTTTCACGTTAATAGTTGAATTTTCTGTCTTATTCCTTTGGGTTATTGTCGGGTTCCTTGGTCAGAATCTGCTGGTTGATCTTCCGCTGCTATTCTTACCGAATATTTCTTATTGTGATCTTTTTGAGCCATATCTTCGATTTCCCTCCGAGTCAATACCCTCCACCATGGATTCCAACGTCGAGACCTCCGTTAGCGTTTCACAGCTGCCGCCTCCCGTCACCGTCAGCGGTGACTCCGACCCGTTGCCGCCCAGCGTCGTGACAGTCACTCCTACCCCGGAACTTGTCCCACCTCCCACTGCGAACACAGATGAGAGTCAGCCTGGAGACACCTCAACACTAGCAGAGACCACTGCAGTGACAGAGCCATCGCAAGAGACGGATCAGGGAACACCGCCACCCCCTGAGACCGCTCGTGCAGATCCAGACCCCAACCCTGAGTCAGAGACCACTCCCCCAACCCCAGAAGATACCCCACCCTCGCAAGATACTCAGGATGTTGGAGAGGCAAACAATGGGTCGGAACCTCCTCCCCCTCCTCCCCCTCCAGAGGAGCACGCCTACTGGGCGGAGATCGACGAGGATGACTCCGTGCCAGACGAGGCAGAGCTGAAGGAGATTGAATCCGCAGATGGAGACTACAGTGCTCTGGAGTATGGCTACTGGGAGAAAAGTTTCTACCGGGAACTGGATGACCCCGAGTACCGTCCCACCGAAAAGGCGCGTCTGACCTGGAAGATCAAGGGTGTGCGGGGCACCAGGGACCAGCCTAACCGTGCCAAAATCATGCGCTCTCCCCCGGCCTATGTTGGTGGCTACTGGTGGACTATCAAGTTCTTCCCACGTGGTAACAACGTCGGATCGCTGAGTGTGTACATGGAGTGCTCATCCACCATGCCCACTCCTGACAAGGAGCTGCCAGAGACCGAATTCAAGGTGCTCCGCGGCCCTGCCGATGCCGTGCTGAGCGACTGCACGCCGGACATGGACATCAAGTTCGCTCCGACCAAGGATTCGGCGGCGTGGGCCGAGAACTACAAGTCGCAGTACCAAGCCGCGGCGGAGTCGTTTGCCGATCAGGAAGATGCGGCCACCGAGAAAGATTGGCGCGTTTCCGCGCAGATTGGCGTGATTGTGTACAATCCCGACGAACCTCGCACGGGCTGGATGCAGTCGTCGTGCCACCAGTTCAACAAACACAACCTCGACTGGGGCTGGACCAACTTCCACGGCCCGTGGGACCAGATCCACCGTCGCCAGCGGGGCCAGCGCCAGGCACTGCTCCGCAACGACACCTTGGCGTTCGACGCATACATTCGGATCTTCGACGACCCCACCAAGTCGCTCTGGTGGCATGCCAGCGACTCGGAGCCAACCTGGGACAGCCTGGGCCTCACGGGCTACCGGCCTCTGGGTGACTCGGTCATCAACCATAGTGCAGAGGTTGCTGGCTTGGCGTCATGGCTGCACATCGCGCCCTTCTGCAAGATCATTCAGAGCGTCGATGTTCTCGAGCATCTTACCAACTGCGAGGTCAAGCCCAAGCCGCTCTGCGATGCGCTACAGAAGTTCCTGTGGCTGCTGCGCTGCCGCGACTATTCGCTGCAGTATGTCGACACCGACGTGATCACCTCGACTCTGCGCAACATGAACGAGTATTCGAGTGATGTGACTGAGTTCTGGGAACGATTGCGTCGTACGCTGGAGCTAGAGCTGGCTGGCACCGATGCCGCTAAAGAGTTCGCGAAGCTTTTTGACAGCCCAGCCGCTGGCTTGGACTTGAACACTCTGCCGACCGAGTTCAACTCGCGCATCTGCTTCCCCGCCGATAAGGTGAAGTCCGTCCAGAGTGCCTTGGATGAGTACCTCGGCGCCAAGTCCGGTCGGTGGTCCTTGCCACCCATTTTGAACGTGGAATTGTCCCGCCAGAAGCTGGACAAGGTGACTCGCCAGTGGCGTCTGGTCTATGATCGCGTCGAGCTGAACGAGGATCTCGATCTATCCACCAAGGTGGTTGATGGCCAGTGCGGCAAATACGTGCTATATGGCTACATCGTCCACCGTGGTCGTCGCACCTCGGGCAAATTTTTCAGCATCTTGCGCCCTGGTGGCCCTGGAACGAAGTGGCTGGCTTTCGACGATGGCAGTGACAACCGCGTCGAGTGCTTAACCAAGAAGACTGCCTTTAGTACTCATCTTGGACTGGATGGCACTGTCACTCCCAACGAGAAGACCGGTCATGACGTTCCTGTCACGGTGATGTACATTCGCAGCGATGTGGTGCACGAGTACCTTCCTGGACCACAGGGCCCATGGGACGCCCCAGAGGCCATGAAGACCTACTACGAGTGCGGCACCTATCCGTTCACGGAGATGGCGGACGGAAAGAAGGAGCACAACATCCAGGTTGAGGTTTACTCTCTTCCTCAATACGACCAGCTGGGCAGTTTATTCGATACGTACGATCTCATGTCGCAGTCCAAGGCAGCCAACAGTGTTATGTACCTGACTGTGCCATCTTCGTCGACTTTAGTCGAGCTTAGAAAGAAGATCGCCGTCTGGAAGTCAAGTGGAACCGAGCAAGTCCCTGCAGAGCACATCCGCCTGTGGCAGATCGGGCATGCTCGCGACCAGTTCGGACCCACGCTCGCCTTCACCCGTATGGCAGATCTGGACAGTTCCTTGGATTTCAACTTACACACTGTCCGCTTCTGGATGGAGATTGTCTCGGAGTCTGATGCCAAGTACTTTGCCATGAACGACCCGCCACAGGTGGCTGTGTCGGAGGATAAGCCGGAGGATGCTATTGTGGAGCGTGATGGTCCAGAAACTCCTCAAGAACGATCCATCACAGAGGTTGAGATTGTCGCTCCAGGTGGGAATGCTGCCGAGGCCGGGTCGTCTGACACTGCTGGTGTGCAAGTGAGCGCCAACGATTCAGCCCAACCAGTCCCTGTTGCGGAATCTGCCCCTTCAGATCTGACTCCCGGAGAAGACGCACGAGCTCAACTCGATGCAACCTCTCAAGAGGAACCCCCTCAAGCTGCCCCAGCACCTTCGCAGCCGGAACAGGCAAGTGAGAGTGCCGATACAAGCGCGGACACCGATGCAGTCATCGCTGCCATCATTGCCAATGACCTACAGGAAATGGATGTTGCAACCACTGAGCAGCCAGCGGAGCCATCCGTACTCGAGGAAGTCGTCGAAGTAGTTGAGACCCCAGTCGAGCCTCCCGCCCCGGAGACGCCACTCGAATCATCGGTGCCTGAGACTCTGGCAGAACACGAGGTTAAGTTGCCTGTGCGCCATGTCTACTACTTCATCCAGGTCTTTGATGTTGAGAAGCAAGCCTTGCGCACCGTTGGTTCGTTCTTCTCTCGAGCGGAGGAGAACATCAAACCTGAGTTGCGCAAGCACCTTGGATGGCCAAGGACCAAGGATTTCTTGATCTGGCAACGCGTCGACGGAATTACTGTCACGGCCATGTCTCCCGGAGAGTCGTTCAATGACGTCTTCGTTCCGGATGGTGCATGCTTTATTGTGGGCGATAAGTTGACCAAAGAGCGGTAAGTTCTCTGGCTTTAGTGACCTGTTTTACAGTCAAACTGACTTCTCTTCAGACGATCCGAGCTCGGTGCAGCAGGATTGTTCGCCAACCCCGATCGCCTGGTGCAGTACCTGTGGGCTGAATCTCGCAATCACCCGACTCAAGCGTTCACGGGCACCAAGACGATCGAGGCCACCTTCAGTGGGGATTACTACAGCGGTGAATTCAGGAAGGGCTACTACCACGGCAAGGGCACGCACATTTCCGATACGGGCGTGACGTACACGGGCGACTTCATCTTCGGCCAGCGCCACGGCAGCGGAAAGATGGAGTATCCGTCCGGCGACATCTACGACGGCGACTGGGTCGACGACCAGCGTCATGGCCAGGGCACGTTCATCGAACGCAAAACGGGCAACAAGTACGTCGGTGGCTACAAGGACGGCAAGCGCCACGGCAAGGGCATCAGCTACTGGGAAGTGGCCGACGAGGAGATGGACCTGTGCCAGATCTGCTACGGTGAGGAACAGGACGCCTTGTTCTACGACTGCGGCCACGTCTGTGCCTGCGTGGCGTGCGCCAAACAGGTGGACATCTGCCCGATCTGCCGCAAGAACATTGTCAGCGTGGTTAAGATCTACCGGACATGAGATTTTTGATTTTTTTCTTTTTTTTTTTTTTGAGCAAGGAGTAAATTGATGTGACTGGGCTGGATCCAGGCGAATTCCGGTGTAGACGGGAGGATACTCAGCGGAGCATGGGAGATATTCCTTGATTTTTTTTTTTTGATTTTTTTTTCCGGGGATTTGATTGATCATATGGGATTTGTGCTTTATTTTCATGCGACATACTTTTCAAGATATGAGTTTAGACTTGATTATACCACTCGGTTGGGATCCACGATGGAATAATAGATTGATTTACTCTATGATTTTTCCTGGTTAATCCATTTTTTTTTTTTTTTTTTTTTTTTTTTTTTTCAAATCCGAATTCCTCGCAGTACGTCCAGAATAAAACTGCTGGTACTAAATGATATTGTCAATATGCCTGGTCATACATGATTCATTCATTCATCCACTGATTCACGATAGTCTGCTATATATAGTCCTCTAATTCACTAAAAGTTCTAAATAAAAGCAGCACCCACAACTTGATATCAGCTCATAAAAACCTGCTCGACTCGGCCGGCAGGCAGGGCATACTCCGCCCTCCGCCACCCGTATCCGCCGTCAGAATCTATACACTTCGACAAACATATTCCTGGATCAAGTCAAGTCAGTCTGCTATTTCCTAGAAAAATATTGGGGCTCAAAAGCCCATCTGTGGAACTGTGAACTGTAAACTGTAAACATCTGTACCCCATAGCGTCCGTCTAATCAGCAACAGGACAAGACAGACGAGACGAGACGGTCTTGCTTAGGTTAGTAACCATTGTCGCCTCTACAGTATCTTGCCAGTTAGACTACGGGGTCCTTGGAAACGACCAGGGGAAGATAATAAACCAATTGAGTCTTGACGGGAGTTACTGGTGGCTTGCGATTGAGAAAACGCAGAATAATATTATGGTATCAACCACGGCTATCTACACAATCAAAAACGCAATACGCCACCCAAAACCAATTCGCATGCTTTTGTTGATGTCGACGATAAATAGAAAGAAAAAAGAAGAAATGTACATCTAGAAAGGCAATCATTTCTTCGCCTTCTTGGGCTTTCCCTGGCCATCATCCGCCTTCTTCTTCTTCTTCTTCTTCTCGGCGGAGTTCTGCTTCACCTCCTCCGACTTCTTCTCTTTCTCGGGAGTAGCAGTCTCCTTGCTTGCCTCGGGCTTATTAGCCTCGTCGGCAGTCTCCGACTTCTTGGCCTTCTCCTCCTTCTTCGGCTTGTTCAGCACAGCCTTAGGGTTGAGACCCTTCCGACGCAGACGATTCCTCTCCGCACGCTCGATGATTTTCCGGTCCTCTTCGTCGTCGAAGCCTCCGAACGCATCGCCGGCGGTGTTTCCGTTCTCGTCGGTGATGGGGGTCTTGTCGATGACCTCGTCATCATCCGCCGAAGCAGTTGCCGGCTTGTTGTCGGCCGATGGCGCCGCGGCTCCTCCATCGGCGGCCTTTTTGGCGTCGGGGCTGGGACCGGTCTTCTTCAACTTGCAGACGAAGAAACCATCCACGTTCTCGCGGTGCGGGAAGTACCGGCGGGTCAGGCTCATCTTGGGGTCGAATTGCTTGCCCATGTAGCTGGTCATCCCTTCGCTGCCAAAGTCACCCAGCCCCGTGTCGACGATTTTGACGTTGGGGCGCTTGCGCAGAACGTACTGCACCACCGCCTCGTTCTCCTCCACCGTCACGCTGCAGGTCGAGTAGACGAGGTACCCGCCGGTCTTGGACGAGTGGTCGACCGAGTCGATGGCGGCAAGGAGAAGCTGTCTCTGCATGTGGGGGATGGCGAGGAAATCACGCTCGTTCTTCGACGTTTTGACCCCGGGATCCTTCGAGATGACGCCGGTACCCGTGCAAGGGGCGTCGAGCAATACGCGGTCGAAACCTCCCATGGCCTTGGGGAAGGCGGTGCGAGCATCCAAGTTGGTGACGATGGTGTTCTTGCATCCGAGACGGTGGATGTTACCAATCAAACCCTTGGCACGGGTCTTGCTGGCGTCGTTGGCGATAAGGCAGCCGGTGTTGCGCATCAGCGCGGAGATGTACGTCGATTTACCACCGGGAGCGGCGGCCATGTCGAGAATGCGCTCGTTGGGCTGAGGGGCCAGGGCCATGACGGGGAGGAAAGACGAAGCAGCCTGCAAAATGTAGTGGCCGGCGAGATACTCGGGAGTGGCACCCAGAGGGACGGGAGACTCGAAGACTTGCAATCCGACCTTGGACCATTTTCCAACGGGCTCGAGCACGACACCACGGTTGATCAATGCCTGCGCCAAAGACCGACGGTTGGTGCGCAGAGTGTTGGTACGGATGACGACGGGACGGGGCGTCTCGTTGGCCTCGAAGAAGGCGAACGCTTCCATCGGGGTGAACAGGTTGAAGAGCTTCTCCGCAAGGTAAGGCGTGTATCCGTAGTACGTGCAGATATCCTTCAAGAGCAGATCGATGTAATCCGTACGGGACTTGCCCGGTTGACCCAGGGACTTGAGGTCTCCCAAGATACGAATCGTGTCGGTAATACGCGTCCGGAGCAATTGCAGATCAGGCGCCAGACCGGCTTGTCCCGAAGCCTCAGCATCGGCGAACACATTGGGACGGTCGCCAGCGATGTTGGTCTGCATGGCGGATTCTTTCAATTCGCGCTCGGCCTCTTCCTCCTCTTGCTGTTTCTCCAGATCCAACTTCCGCGACAATCCCTCGATATTGGCTGCTGTGAGCTTCTCCTCCGCGTCGGAAAGATCCTCATCTTCGGAGAACATGGCCTCGCGGGGGTGATCTTCTTCGTCCGAATCCAAAACCGAATCATCGTCGTCGTCGTCGTCTTCTTCTTCCTGGCTATCCATCGATCCATCACTAACGCCATCCAAATCATCAAACTCATCGTCCTCGAGCTCCAGGTCGTCCTCATCCTCGCCCTCGTCCGAATCCATAAACTGCGGCTTCTTCTCCGCGGGCTTGCCCTTGCTCTTCTTCCCCTTCACCTCCTTCGGTGCTGGCGCAGCAGCAGCAGCAGTCTTCGCCTTCCCATTGACAGCGCCATTGACCTTCTTCTTAGGGACGGCCTTGACCTCCACGTCCTCCTCGTCGACTTCAGCCCTCCTCCGCTTCTTGCCCGATTCGGCCTTGGCGTTGTCGGCGTCTCCGGCCTTGCGCTTTTTGTAAATCGTGATTTTGGACTCATCCAAGGGAGCAGGAGGACCCTGCTTCTTCATACGACGACCACGACCCATCGTGACAAAAGGAATTCAGTTGCAATCGATGGAAGGGAGCGAATCGTTGTAACTTGTCCGTTCGATCGAGAGCCTGCGTTGAAATAAAATCCCATTGGAACTTTTTTTTTCTTTGCTTTCCGCCGCTGGGCGGTGTTCGACAGCAGAAAACCTGGAGGCGGTGAGAAAGCTGCCGCCCGTGGCCTGATCGCTAAGGCTTCAACTTCACCCCGATTGGGTAATGCCATATTACGTGACGTCTTGTTGTTGCTTCCTCCGCAATCCCACACTGACATACATCCACTGACATACATCCACTGACATACATCCCAAACAATACCCGTCATCGTTCGACGAAGCTTCCATCATGACTGAACTCGCATTTGCAAAATCCTTCCTCTCAGCGCTGGACTCCCGTCCAGTCAAGCTACGCGCAGACCATGTCTTCGACCCCGAGAGGATCGGCCTCCGTGTCCCGGTAAGCCATACAATACACCCTGGATACTCCTCCATCATCCTTCCTAACCATCACAAACTATACTAACGTTGCCAATGAACTGAACAAATAGTACACCCTCCCCCGCCTCCCCCCCTCCCGCCCCTCCATGCCCAAGAAAACCACCCCCGCCCTCGCCCCCCCGGGCTCCTCCAAATCCATCACCATCCACCTCAAATCGGCCCGGAACCCCGTCCTGGAGTTCGCCCTGCCCAACAGCCCGCTCGCCACCACCTCGGTGCAGGACCTCAAAGACGCCGTCCGCGACCGCGTCGTCGACGGCAACAACAACAAAGTCGCCCTCGACAAGGTCAAGATCCTGTACAAGCGGAAACCCGTCGCGGGGGGGAAGACGGTCGCCGAGATTCTGGAGGACGATGAGCAGCCCGACATGCTGGCCGGTGGGAAGGAGGTGGAGTTCGGCGTGATGATTCTCGGAGGAGGCGCCGGGGTGAGGGTCGTTGAGGAGGTGGTTACGGCGCCGGAGACGATGACTGCTGCTGCTGCTGAGACGATACAGGGAGGAGAGCCGAAGCCGGCGGTGGGGCCGAGCGGGGAGGAGGTGTTGAAGATGGAGGCGTTTTGGGATGATTTGCAGGGGTTCTTGGGGCAGAGGATCAAGGACGAGGCGGAGGCGAAGAAGTTGCGGGGGTTGTTTGAGGGGGCGTGGAGGTCGAGTCAGTAAAGACCTGACTAGACTGGGAACGTTCTATGTATTGAATATTAATGATACCTGTCTCTCTATGCGAAATACAATTGACCAAATGGAATGCATTGTCGAATTATTAGTAGCTGCCTGCGGTGGTAAAGACGGCACAAGAAGCTACTACCAGGTTATAAGAGTCTCAGGGGTAATCCGTTTCTGCCGCTCAATCGACATGCTATTGATCTATCGTGCCTCGATGTATTATCCCTCTAGCACAGTCCCTTCTTGCACCTCCTAGGGAGATGCTTGACCAAACCCAGGAACGAGGATAGTCGGGCGAATAGACAGAAGGCGCGACGCCTGTAGAAGGGAAGGGAAGGAATGTTATACAAACATATTTGCACAGCAGCTGAAACAAGTAATGGGTAAGAGGGTAAGGTTGTATACGGCAACATGAAAAGCCCCATATACGATATAGATATCATGACGTGCAAACCCACTGGTCCATACAAGAAGGAACAGCAAGAAGGCTCAAGGAGACAATCGACGACAACCGAGTCGAGCGGAGGGGGGGAATAATATAGACTTTAACACGCATGACAGTTAGGAAAAGCAGGATGCAGCCAACTCTCTCGTTTACAATGCTGCATAGAAAGCGCATCCCTTCGTAATCTCGCGTAGAACATTGTCATGTGTCAAAAGGGACGGCAGAAAGAAAAAAAGAAGAACGAGGTGGGTAATTATCAGAGACACTAAAACACAGGTAGTTAAAAGGGAACATATGCCAGGCAAGCGACACCATTGCAAATGCTCAAGAACTGGCCAATCGCTCATCGAATTTCATGCGACCCAAATAAACATGGCGTGAGAAGCAAGAATTATCGGCTGGGCGGTATAATGAAAGTCATACACAGTACATCAATACAAGTAGGTAGAATCCTGATCATCGCGAAAAGACTTTGACGACGCCGTCACCGCCGCCACTGACGACCAAGCGGCCGTCGCGGCTCCAGACAACGGCACAGACACCTTCACCACGCATCAACCGGTGGCTGGTGATTTCTTGGGTGCAGCTTCGTTTCTCGAGGTTCCAGAACCGGAGACTGGCATCGTGGCCGGCTGAGACGAGCTCGCGGCCATCGGGAGACAGCGAGAGCGAGGCAATCGCGGACGGATGTGCCAGCATCGTGTAAGTGCATTGACCTGAAGCATATGTCAATATTAGCTAACTGCATGGCTCAATCAACGCGAAAAAGGAGAAAACTTACCGCTGTTGGCATCGAAGAAGCGGATGTATCTGTCCTCGTAACCGCTGATGATTACTCCCTCCACGGCGCTCGAGCCAGTAGCACCATGGACCACTTCCTCCTCGGCCATTGCTCTGCTAGGATCGAGGTTGGCCGTTCCATCGAACCCAACGGTCGTTGCAACAACCGAGTTCACGCCCGTCGAAGGCGTGCCATCGTATGTCTCCAAACTGGCCATTCCAACGATCTCCTCGCCCGTCCTCGTGTCATAAACCAGAATTGAAGCATCCGTGTATGAAACAACAAAGTTAACGCCAGCCAAAGACAGAGGGCTGATGCATGTCGGTGACGGAGAATCGGTTCGGAGGATATGGTGGACGAGTGTGTAATGGAATGGCGTTGTTGTTGCCGTGCTTGGCTGAGGCGAGGATGGGAAATTGGATCCCGAAGAAATGGAGTTGGCGCGACGACTGCCGCCAGCTCTTCGAGATCCCGCTTGAGGGGACGAGAGCTGAGGAGGCGCACTGACAGCCCAGATCAGTATCCTGCCATCAGCAGCGCCAGATGCTAAGAGAATTCGATCGGCTCCACCATAATGGCCGCAAGAGTCACCAAATACGGAGCCTGCGGTTCCAGGGAGAACACAAAGTCCCCACACCGCATCTGTATGACCATCTAATGTGGCCTTGGGATCAACCCTTCCTCGTTCCCACACCCGTACGCTGGCATCTTGTCCACCAGAGAAAACCCATCCATCACCCATAACACGCCCGCCATTGGAGAAATTCTGCGACGAGGAGCAAGCTGCCAGCGCGGTGACCGCTCCCACGTGCCCTCGGTGAGTGAAGTAGCTGGTGATATCTAAATCGTTGGTCGAAGTAGCATGGCCAAGGCCGCCATAGGTCGCGGGGATGATCCATCGTTTGACCGTTCCATCGTCGCTGCAAGTGCAGATTTCAGGCTCCGAAGGGCTACCTCCACCGGTGAATATAACCGAGCGAATCACGTCCAGATGCCCTCGGAGCGCAAATCGGACTTTGAAGTTCGAATCCTGTTTCTGCCCAAGCGCAGAAGTGTTATGGATATCGACGGCCCCGTCGCTCTTCCTCCTCGAGCCCGAACTCTTTCTTCGATGCGAAAGAGATCCGCCTCGAGATAAGTTAGCGTTGGGGAAAGCATCCGTATCAGGTCGATGATGTGGGATTTGTTCTGGTTGCGACTCCTGGCCCGATGGCTCATCGAAGTTCCAGCCGTCCATGTCATCCGACGTTTCTTCCGCCTTCTGAGATCTCGCGTCCTCTTTGACTGCGACCGGTATGCCATAACTGTCGTATGGTTCCCCGCCAGGGTCTGCCCGCTCTTCCATGAGCCCTTGGTCGAAAGATTGTTTCCTGTTGTCGATCGCAGTGACTGGGGTCTGCTGTGGCTCCATGGCTCTTCTGTCCATCGCCTCTCTGGATGCCGAAGGGTGGTTGGATTGCTGGTGACCGCGAGACATGCCGGCATTCTCAGGGTAATGGGTGATAACGGGTTGATGATTCTGTAATGCGACTTCCCGTGCCATCATATTATTGGCCTGCTGCTGTTGTTTCTGGCGTTGCTGCTGAAGATATGCTTCCTCCAAACTCTGCAGCGACACCTCTTGGTTCCCATATATGTGATTCCGGAGATCCTGATCACTGAGGTCCGGTGGTGGGTGCGACGCGGGGATGATATGGTAGGCAACTTCTTGAGAGCACTTGGACAAGTACACACGCGACTTGTCTCGTTCGGTATCCTGTCGGAAGTCATGCGGGAGGTTGTCGGGGTCGAGCTCCGCATCGACGAGGTCGGAGTGAGACTTGGACCGTTGAGCTGCTGTCATAGTTAGCAATTGGACAAAGCTCACCGACCTATAACCGATTCGTTTCGTACATTTCAAAGCGTTCACGCTCTCCCGCGCGATCTCCTTGGGATCCCTCAGGTCATCCACCTTCTCGTTGTTGCTCAGCTTCTTGACCTTCTCGCGCTCCTTCTTGAGCGCAGCCTCGAGCAGTCGAACATGCTTTCCTAGCGACTCATGCATGCGTTTGCTGGTCCGGACATCCCCTTCCAAGCGGCCAATGCGAGACTTCATCTCCGCGCGCTCGATCTCCCACGCATTGCGGTCTCGCTCGTGGCGGTGCCATTCCGTCTGCAGGAAGCGCATAACCCCTGTAAGAAAAAAAAATAACCGTTAGCTTTAGTGAGACGTAAGTGTGAGACTCAAATTCAAGCAGCACCAACCCTGCAATGTATACTCAGTGCCCTGGGGATGCCCGCCGTTCGACCCATCACCCATACCCCCGACGTAGCCTCCACCCCCAGCCATGGCGGAGGGAGACTGCCACGCCATGCGAGCTCAGCACGCAAGCTGTTGTCTTGTTACGGGGTGTGAAGTGGCCGAGCACTCCAGCCCGGGCAGTGTTTGGGGAGGAGCAATGTCGAATCTGAAGAAGCTGGTGCAACAGTCGTGTCGGCTCTCTCTGTCGGGGTTTGTTGATGTCAGCGATTCGAGGCGGGCAACAACGGTGAGGAAAGATCCCAACCGTTCCAGCACCGGGAAAGGGAAACGCAAAGTCGAAACGGGCCCTTGCGCAAGGGGAAAAAGTTCCGTCGGATTGATTGGGGGGGAAAGGAGACGTAGCAGGCGGGTGAGATCTCCGAGTCGGAGCAAGCTGGCGCGCGTTTTCTCCTCGTTGCAGGTCGGGGGGAATTCATAGGATTGTTTGTCAGTGACACCGCTGCTGGCCTTTCGGTTGGCTCCGTAGCCGCCGCTGAACCGTAACCGCCTTTAGCGCTGACAACCGTAGACTAGAGGACAACTTGAATCTGGGCGACAAGCTAAGCTTAATACCGCTTAACATTTCAACCACCGGTCGGCATTTCTCCAAGAAAATAAACAAAACACGCTCAATCAAGATTGACAGAGATTCGGTGTCCAGTGAATTATTATTTATTGGTCATTGTATTATATTCGATGGCATAAACACACTCATGGGCTCATTAACGCATGATAATTAATTGTACAGTGCAGACAGAAGTCGTCGCAATCAAAACTCCAGCTCTTCAACTTCCATCCCGCAGTCAACACACTTTTTGACCCCAATACCCGTCTCCGGATTCTCAATTGATCGACCCCACTGATGAACGTGGCGCCCTCCAGTCCCTAGATCATCTCCAAAGTTTCCGCCCGCAACACCTTGACGGCTCCGCCGGTATGCCTCGACTCGCGTTCGCTTCTTCAGATCCTGCAACTTGGTCTTGAACTTGGCCTCCCGTCGCCGCTTCTTGTCATTCTCCCGCCGTTCAAACTCGGCATCCAACGCTTCTGCCGAACCCCATTTCTTCCCGAAGGCGTACTCCTCGACCTGATAGCGGAGGAAGAGCATCATGTTGTTCCATGTTGACTTGTGCGGGTTCGGTCGTTCGAGGTGCGGGAGGAGTTCTTCATCTTTGAGTTCGGCTGTAGAAACAACTAGTGTTAGAGCGTGTTGAAAAACTCGATTGTGTCATTTAAAGTCGGAAACACTCACGATCCGTCAAAAGGTAGTCCTCCTTCGCCTCCGTCTTCGTAAGCAGGCTGTACTTCTCCGGATGCTTCTCCTTGCAGCCCTGACATATGCAGCACTTGAAGACCTCCTCCCACTTCCAGTCGATCTCCAAGCTGCCACACTCTCGACATGTCTTTTGCTTGCCCTTCTCCTCCAGCACGCTGAGTCCCGGCTCAAAGGGCCCTGCCCGATCTCGACGAAGGGACTTGAGTAATTGCTGCCTCTCCCACTCCTTTTGGGTCATGTTCGCCGGTTTCTGTTCAGCCTTCTCATCGCGCACGTTCAGTGCCTTGTTATATGGATCGTCCTCCTGCGTCAAGAACCCACCCTTTGTATCCGTCATCTTGCTAAAATCGTACTCCACATACTTGGCGAAGTTGCGGGCCGGTTTAATGGCATCCAACGGGCGCTTCGCCGAGGCAGCATCTCGAAGGTTGGCAGGAGTCTCGGACGCGGTCATCGAGGAATAAGATCGCTTCACACCTTGGGCGTAGGTAGATGTCGAGGACGGCGCAGTAGATTTCCGAGCTTCCTCGGCCTCGCGCTGCTCGCGGACGGCCTTGGCTTTCATGCGATTGATTTCCTGAAACAAAAAAGAAATCCCAGGTCAGCTGCTTAGATCCTGGGTCGAGGGACATTGTTTGAGATCATAGAACGTACAATTTTCCGCAATTGCTCCGGGGTGAGAGGCCCCCGAGGGAGCACACCGGCCTGGGCATTCTCTGATCGAGGAGGAGTTGAAGGCCGTTGGTCCACCATGTTGGCAAAGCTTTTCCTCGATGTCACGGCCGCTGCTGAACAAAAAAATTCCGTCCAGAATAGAGAGAAGACGTACTCCGTACTCCGTAGCTCCAGGCAGGAGTTGCGTTATCGGTCGGCGACGAGCGTGACGCCACATCACGTGATGATAGCGATCAGACCCGCTGCGGCGTTCCCCACAGCATCAAATTTTCGCCAACCTGCCAGAGCAAAAAAAGTAGAGCCACGAGCAAAAAAGAGAAGCCGAACGCGGGGGTCGAACCCGCAGCCTTGAGATTAATCGAGTCACCAGAGGGTGAGGACTAAGAGTCTCACGCTCTACCGATTGAGCTAGCCCGGCTTGCTTTGGATGTTTTGCTTGGCCGTGAATGACATATAACCCGCGCCGTAAATATTGTGCACTCGCTTTCTGCTTGGGAACACGACCTAGGATGGGATGGAATGTCTTGGACTCGTGACTGCAAGGTAGTCTAGACTTTTGCCATTTATGCCATTATCTATTCGAGTCTCCGCTGCGCCGTGCGCGCCGACAGCCTGCGAACCCAACTGGCTCCTTGCACAATTCCTCCTCGTCTCTTTCCTGGCCGTACAGGACCTCACAAACTCCTCCAACGGGAACATCCAAAACCGCGTCAGTTCCTTCGCTCCAGATCTCTTTCCAGTTGACCTTGCGATTTTGCGGTCCCATGATCTGGAATGACGTCGCACCGGGCCTCATCTTCGACGCTCCTCCAGGTCGTCGTCGCCCTTTCCCGTCGATCACTGCCACATTTGCGACTTCGTCCACGATGTTCTCCATGCTATTCATGGGCAAGGTCAAGTATCCGGTGTTGTACGAGGCTAAAGCGACATAGATGTAGATGATAGACATCACCAGCCAAGAAGGAATGGCTAGCGACCACCAGCGGTTGGGGTAGTAGTAGATGCCGAGCTGGTGCAGGAATGGAGACGGCAGGTAAGACCACAGCAGATATATCACTAAAAGAGGAAGACAGGTCAGAAATGGCGGTGTCCCAAACAATTCGAAGATCTCCACTCACGGAATGCCAGTGAGGAGGCAAGGTATAGCACAAAGCCGTAGTATTCATAAGTGGGAACCTTGGGGCTTGCTCGAGGTACGGTTGTCGCTCGACGGGCGGACTTTGCGACAGCTGCCTCGGTGTCGTTGGGTGTTTCGACATCGGAACTATCAGGGGTCGTCGGCCGCGAGGTGGTGGTGGAAAACGGGGGTCGGAGAAGAGAGGTCAAGGAAGGTGAAGGCGGCAATGGTGTAGGAGGGCGGTTGTAGAACGGAGGCGCAAAGGCATTGAGGCCATGAAGCGAACCGGTAGATTGTCGAAATGGATGGTGCATGGTGATGCCATCTTCTGGGGATTCGTCGTCCGAATTCGACGAGACATCGGAAAACGATTGATGTTCAAGGGAGTAGTGAGACTGGAAGTCGGCATCATCCTCAACCTCTACATCATCATAGACTGGCGAGGTAACACTCTGTTCGTCCTCCTCCTGGTATGCGCTGTCTTGTGGTGCTTGCGCTGCGGTGTCGAGGTCATCGGCATTGGCCGATAATGGGGGAAACGGCTGCTTCGGTTCGAAGGGCAGCATTGCGGTGGCGTCTATCATGTCGGGGCCTTGCTGGTGGGTTTTCAGCTGCTCCTCATCCTGAGCAGACATTGTCCATGGGAATCTGGATGACAAATTGCGCCGCAACCATTGTTGGTGGGGGTTGTTGGAGAGCTTATCGCATACGCTTCCCCGTGTCAACTCCTATACTGCCGTTCCTGACCGCTTTATCGGTCCCGCAGTTTTCCCATGCTCCAATCTTTCAGAATTACTCCGTATATCTCACATGATTGTCAGATATATGTGCGATATTTGCCCACTTGGTATTATTTTATCCTTTTTCACTGGATAGTGGATGCGCTGTTGGGCTTTCCATTCCTCTTTGGTTCAGCTGTCTCGAGATCACACCGTACATATTTGCAAGAAATGGCATCCCGATTTGGTCAACAACAAACCAAGAGAGACTAAAACGACTAATCTGTAGTCTGTACTATTCTCGACGTTGATGCAAAATGCTGTTGCCTACTCTACACATTCACGTTGCTGAATCGAGTAACAGTAACAGTCTTGCTGGCCATGCTGTACGACAACACTGACGAAGTACCGCAGATTCGTGCAGCAGTGCCAGGAATTGCAACGCACATGTCTAGACCGTTAGATTTGATATGGTCGAGGAAGTCCAGCCACAATGGCCGAAAAAGCCATAACACCATGACCTTCACCGCTTGTTGTTTCCGTCCCAAGACGTCATGTCCACCTGAGGCACTGGGTCCTGCCTCAGGCTGATCAAAGTAAGGTTCGGCAGCGAAGGTTGCCGTTGTTAAACACCCTTGGATGTCACTTTATTTCTTCTTTTTGTTTCTCCCAGGCAAACGACCGACAAGATCGTAATGTTCTTCAACACCTCGATTTTCTGATGGTGTTCAACCAAGTTCCCTCCAGCGTCTATTGTTCCGGTTTCGAGGAAGACCTTTTCACATCACAGCGAGAACAAAGAATCAAGGATTATGTCACGAAGCTCACATCCGTGAGTGACTACGACTGAACGTCCTAAGGCAAGATGGAAAATGCCTCGTTCATCAGCAGTCTCGACGCAATCGATGCGCAGCTGTGACGGGGGAATCCTTGATGCAGGATGCCAATCGACAGCACGGGAACTCGTTCTTCGAAACGTCTGCCCTGTTTCCATCGGAAAGTTTTCGAGCACTTTCTCCATCGAGAGGTAACAAAAAGAACTTCGGCTCAGAGCCGAACAGTTAGACACATGTCAGGCCCAGCCTTCAACCCGGCCGTTCTCGTTGTGGTGAAGCATGTGGTACAAGCGAGCTTCATCCCTTGCGTCGGGTGTATGTCTCGAGTAAACGATCGACACGATTGACAGAAGTGAGAAAGAATCGTGACTTTGATGAACAGACCTCTGGCCATCCCTGTTCATTTGGAATTATGAATTGAGTCGACTCAGTCGAGGCTGTCGAGCTGGATCGGAAAAGCGCCGATCGCACGCCTCGGCATCGGCCTATGGGCCTATGGCCCTATGGTGTGCGAGACTTGAGGGAGGTTGTAGCACACGGGATTTGAAAGAATCAAAGTGCGAGCTAATGCCAAGCTTTTGGTCTTTTTTTCTTTTTTTTCTTCAAGACTTGACCCCTCAAACTATCAGCCCCGTGACACGCCAATCTTTGATATGACGGAAGTTAATGTCCAGAAGTACCATTCCTAGCACTTCATCAGGCGCAGGATGCTCTCACATACCACTAACGTGCAGTCCATCGACTCCATCAATCCTTCCGATGTTTATGAGATGTGGAGAACGACCCAAGGCACCGCAGCGCTAACACAATCGGAGTGGTTCGGCCGAGGGATGGGCGGTTCAGTAACTTCAGTGGCTCATTCGTTGAGAACAGACACCCTAGAGCCGATCCTGACGTCCTGTGCGTGCTTTGGCTGCCGGGTTATGGATCTGTTCCCCCGATGCTGATAGTTTCTCTGCACCAGTACAATTCTGGCCTGACTCTCCCCTGATCGGCAAGCGGAGCGAAGTGATGCGGGATTCTTATCCACGATCGCCAGCAAATCCGATGGGCTAACAATTCGATTGGATCGAGATAAACAATCCATTCCAATAGTTGGGTTCGAATTGTCCCGAGCACGGCCCGCCAATGAGGTTCGCGTCGTGTTGCATCGACTGAAGTACGGAATATGCATCCACAATTCCACAAATTTCAAGTGACAGGTCAAGTGTCTCGAGCACGCAGCACACGCCATGGCATTTCACTTTGTGGGGAGCGGCCCGGTGCATAATTCCAGAATGATGGACTTCCGATCCACCCCATAAATTGTCTCAAATCCCTTCCTGGCCGGTATTGTCAGCCTTCACGGTGGAGGCAAACCCGATTTTTGTTTCAATGTCAACATGCCCACCATGATGGATTTAGGGGCCTTTGGTATCTTAGCCAAGCGTCAAGAGATCTTTGTATGATTATGCTTTTGCGTACATTGTAAGCTGTTGCCGGCGAGTTTTCTAATCTTCGGTTTACAGGATCCGAATTCTGATCCCAATGTTGGCTCCTCTCGAGGTAATGCTTCCTCGACCGCAGGCACTATCGTCTCGGGGCTGGAAGGGGGCGGCAACTCAACTTCTCTCTCCGCGCTCTTGACTACTCTTCTTCCAGCGCTGGTAATTGCAGCATTCTGGTTTGGTCTGTTTCTGATCTGTCGACGTACCCAACTCCGGTGGTACGCTCCTCGGACTCATCTGCCAAACTTACATCAGCAGTATGTGATGGTTTGCCTGGTCGGATTATAGGCCCATACTAAAATGTTCGATAGTGAACGGAGTCCTGAGCTGCCTTCGGGATTCATCAATTGGTTCGGGGCGTTTCTCAGAATATCCGACGCTCATGTTCTCCATGCTTCGTCTTTGGATGGATACCTTTTCCTACGCTTTCTTAGGGTGCTCTGCGCTACGTGTTTTATAGGGTGTCTGATTATATGGCCCGTTCTGCTTCCGATACACATCACCGGGGGCGCGGGGAATACCCAGCTTGACGCGCTGAGCTTTAGCAATGTCAAAAACGGGAAGCTCTACTATGCCCATGCTGTGATGGCATGCCTTTTCTTCTGTGAGCACTACTCTGGAACGAATATTGCCCGCACATTCGAAATGAAATCGCTTCGCTGACCTTTCCATCCAGCATTTGTTTTCTATGTGGTGACGCGCGAAAGTTTATTCTACGCCAATCTTCGACAGGCGTATCTGAATTCGCCTGCGTACGCTCATCGAATTTCTTCCAGGACCGTGCTGTTCATGTCCGTTCCTGAGGATTATAAGAATGAAGAAAAGCTGAAACAAGTTTTCGGTGACTCGATCCGACGCATCTGGATCACTTCTGATTGCAAGAAATTGGCAGACAAGGTCGACGAGAGAGACAAACTCGCGTACCGATTAGAAAAGGCCGAAACGAGACTCATTCGATCCGCGAACTCTGAACGTCTGAAGGCGCTCAAAAAGGGCGATCTCACTACCGACATGTGCATGGACTGTGAAATGGGAACACCCGACTGGTCTCAGAAGGTCCGCCGCCCGACGCACCGAGTCGGGCTATTTGGCAAGAAAGTCGATACGATCCGATGGTTGCGTTCCGAACTCGCATCCGCCATCAAGGAGGTGGATTCTTTGCAACAGAAGCACAAAGATGGAGACGCAAAACATCTCTCGGCTGTCTTCATCGAGTTTCAGTCACAATCGGACGCTCAGATTGCTTTGCAGACATTGTCCCACCACCAGCCTCTTCATATGACGCCGCGCTTCACCGGAATTTCTCCCAAAGAAGTCGTTTGGTCAGCGCTGAACCTCAGCTGGTGGCAGCGAATCGTGCGCAAATTCCTGGTCAAAGGAGGCATTGCCGCATTGGTGATTTTCTGGTCTTTTCCAGCGGCGATTGTGGGAACAATATCCAACATTACGTATCTCACCAGTATTCTCCCGTTCTTGAGCTTCATTGATAAACTCCCCGACGTTTTCAAGGGAACAATTGCAGGATTGTTGCCGTCGGCTGCTCTGGTCCTCTTGATGTCGTTGGTTCCAATCATCTGTCGAAGTAAGACCCGGATTTTTCTGTTCGCAACTTGCGAGTATGCACTGACAATGAGCAACAGTCTGCGCTAGACGGGCCGGTGTTCCATCTCTGGCCCGCGTCGAGCTTTTCACGCAGAGCGCCCATTTCTGTTTTCAAGTGGTCCAAGTCTTTCTGGTGACAACCCTGACCTCTGCGGCCTCTGCAGCTACCGCTCAAATCATCAAGGACCCACTGTCGACCAAAGACCTTTTGGCGCAAAACTTGCCGAAAGCAACGAATTTCTACATCTCCTATTTCCTCCTGCAGGGGTTGACCATGAGTTCTCTAGCCCTCGTGCAGATTGCCGGTGCGTTGGTCTTCAAGTTCATCGCCACTTTCTTTGACTACTCGCCTCGCCGTCTGTACCAACGATGGGCATTGCTGAGTGGGTTGAGCTGGGGCAATGTATTCCCCGTCTTCACCAACATGGGCGTCATCGGTGAGTATCATTTCCCTTACCACAATGGAACACGCAAGCAATGCTAACAGCATCCAGCGTTAACATACTCGTGCATCGCCCCCTTGATCCTCGGCTTCGCCTTCATCGGCCTCTACCTCGTCTACCAAGCCTACCGCTACAACTTCCTCTTCGTCTACGACATCAACATCGACACGAAAGGCCTCGTCTACCCGCGCGCCCTCCAACACCTCCTTACGGGCATCTACCTGGCGGAAATCTGCATGATCGGCCTCTTCGCCATCCGCGCCGCCATCGGGCCCCTCGTCATCGTGGCGATCTTCACCATCCTCACCATCCTCGCCCACATGTCCCTCAACGAAGCCCTCTCCCCGCTCAACTCCTTCCTCCCGCGCTCCCTCGACACCGAGGAAGAGCTCCTGCGATGCAAAGAAGAAGAATCCGAAGAAGAAAACGTCCTCCGACAGGACCACCCCGTCCGGTCCCGCTGGTCCTCCGTGGTCAAATGGTTCCATCCGAACCTGTACAGGGACTACGCCGCGCTTCGACGCAAGGTGCGCCGAGATCTGGTGCAGATCAAGTATACGGAGGAGGAGATGCAGAACGCATATTTCGAGCCGTGCGTCAAGTCGCCGACCCCGACGTTGTGGATTCCCCGGGATAAATGGGGGTTCAGTCACCAGGAGATGTTGGAGACGAATCCGGCGATCCCCATCACGGACGAGGGGGCGCATTTGGATGAGAAGAACAAGATCGTGTGGGATAAATATGACCCGAATCTTCCCTTGTGGGAGTTGAAGGTGTTATACTGAGAGAGAGGGTTTGAAAGAGTTCAAGAAGTTATGATGATAACGAATATTCTGATTTAAAACTTGCTTGATTGATTGATTGGGAGTCTGCAGGTGTTATACTGTATATATGGATTAATGGATTAATGTTGGCTTTCGTCTCCGGCAACAAAAGGCAATGATAAGAATGAGCTTTCGTTGCAAGCTAAACGTGATGATCACTTTCGATTCTGTATTCCCCCTTCCCTCATGTTGTGTTATCTCGAATTAATCTTTAATATGATGATGACTATGGCAAGTAGCTAGCTCACTGTTCTAATCTGATCACATGGAGCCATGGATGGCTCGCTCTCACCCCTCCCACCCCGCATGCTTTGGCATCAACTCAATCAAGATGGGAGCTCTTCTCCAATACATTGGTGTGGCCACCTCCATACCTAGGTAGGTAAGGTGTTGTCACGACGGGACTCACTCTGAGAATATATTGAATTTGTAGGCAACCAGTTAGGAAACAACTAAAATTACTTGAGACTAGGTTCGAAGGTAGGCAGGTTAGGTACCAACCTCTACTACCTAGGTAGGTAGGTAAGGGATGGATTCCAATACTCCGGGCGTACTCAGGTAGGCACCAGGTGCTAACGAGTAGGTAGTAGGTAGTAGGTACTTCGTTCGAAAGTACACGCTCTCGGTATGTATGCATTGCAGCTATATGTATGGCGTTTGCTATGCTACGATACGATACGAATCTATCAAATACGCTGAGAGACAAATGACCACTCGAATCGAAGCCCAGCACTAACAACCCCCCGCATAGATCATAATGAAAAATGTAGATAGCCAGGGAATCAAAGGTTTGTTTTAACTGCGATGTGACAAGGGAAGAGGGAGAGGGGGGGAAAGGGGAACGGATAAACGGAGTAAGGTAGATGAAAGGAGATAGATGATGAGGGCGTTAAGCCAGCCATTCAGTAGAAAAACAAACCCAAAAACGAGGAAGAGGACATGTCCATAGAACATCAACAAGGAGGAGGAGGGGGGGGGAACGGGAATGATTAACAGCAGAAAAAACAAAGGGGTTTTGAACTCCGACACCGGTTACTCCGAACCCGTTTTCGTTTGCGCTTTTGCTTTCTTTCTTTCGTTTTTTACGGTATAGTTTTTTTTTTCGTTTGCGAGCTGCTCCTGAGCGCCGAGGTCCCCTGAGCAACCTGCTGGAGAGGTATACGACCATTCAAGCCTTCTTCCGTCGTTTCGTGTTACCGCCGTTCCCCTTGCCTCCCTCGGCACTAACCATCGGGCTCTCCTCGACGGTGTTGGCAGGGCTGGTCGCTTCGCTATCGGTGAAAGTCTCCACGATCCGGGGAGTCTCGACGGTATTGTTGCCGCCGATCTTCGAATCGGCGCCCAGTCCAGAGCCGACCGAGTTGTTGCCGTATCCTGCCCCATCGAAGCCGCCGAAGAAGTTCCCTTGGTTTGCCAGAGTCGACCCCTCAAACAGATCCCCGTTGTCAGGGATGTGGTCAAAGTCGAAGAGATCGTTGGCGTCTCTAAGGGTGCTGTCCTCCGCGGTGGTAACGACGGGTTCCGTCGGGACCGTAGCAGTGGCTGGGACCGTCGAATCGCCGAAATCAAGCGGGTTCTTGTTGTTGTCGAGGTCTCCAATGTCCGTGAAGTAATCGTTGTTGAAGATCTGGTCGAGGTCTAACGGCGGAGGAGGAACACTGCCCGTTCCACTTCCCATGCCCGGAATAGTGCCCGTCGGACTGAGCGGTTGCAGAAGGTTGGTCAAATTCTGCACGGAACGATCTTGCTGCGCCTGCATTTTGACAAGGTTGTCGATCTCTGCACGGGTATTGGCAAGACGACCCGAGTAGTTTTGCGGCATGGGTGGCGGTGTTGGCGTGACGAGAGCGTTGTTCCCAGATACGGACACGTTGGGGTCTGCCGAACTCGTCTCGTTGGCCATGAGACGGAGCATATCAGCTCGTTGGTTCGGAGTGAGAGGGACGTTGCCACCGGCGGTTTCCAGCGACGACAAGACATTGGGGAAATCAGCGAAACTCGTGGGGGGAACCCCATTGCGCGCATTCGAATTCTGGATGACAGACATGATATCCCGTTGCGGTACCCGATCGTTCTGAGGTGGTACCACGTTCTTTTGCTGGGGACTGTTGTCGAATACCTCTTCAACGTGCCCCGACTGGGAGGTACTTGGCTGTCGAACATGGCTATTGCGTGACGGTGGATGCTCGTATGAACTTGACACGGAAGGCGAAAGGGTTGCGGCACGACTGTGGTGATCTGATGCTGGAGGTGCTTTCAACAGCAACGGCGGCTTCTTCATCGTCCTCTGCGTACCCGGGCTGTGTAGGCTTGCACCGAGCGTGCTCAAAGAGTAGTCATCACTCATGTCCACCACGTTTCCTTGGTCCTGGGAGATGGCTCCAGCAAAAGAACTGGCAATGTTTTGCGCTCCATCCCCCTGGAGACTGCGGTTATACACGGTCGCTAGGAAGGTGAGGATGGCATTGATGGAGTTCTCATGGCGGGTATGCTGTTCTTGGAAGTTGGCGGCCTGGGCATACAACTGCTCATGCTCTCTCCGAAGTTTCGTGATCGTATTGGAGATGACCTGCTGTTGCTGACGGATGTTTTGCAGCTCCCGATAAACCCCTGCCAGTTGCTCCTTCGGTAAGAGATTTCCTCCGGTGATGATTGAGAGCTGTCCACGGGGCCGGGCACGGTCGTCTCGAGATGCGTTGGCATTGTCGTCTGCATAGTCGTCGCCTTCGTTCTCGTCGCCTTCCTCCGCCTTCACTCGTGTGTTTCCTTTTGCGCTCTTGGCCCCTTGTCCCGCCGTGTTCTTCGGTTTCTGAATCAACCACAAAAGATCCGGGTGGCCGCGCTTGAAGTACGGATTGGCGTACTCGCTGGGACTTTTGTTCTTGCGCTCGCTGGCACGCATCGAGTTGTCGGAAAGGCCGACCTTCTTATGGAACCCATACATGTTCAGCTGACGGACGAACGAGGCGTAGTTGTTGTGTTTGAAGAGTTCTGGAATCAGAGTTTTGGCGAATTCATCCTCATCCAACACGATAAACGAGTTGCCATCGTCCGACCATCGGATTAACTCGGTGTTCTTGGATTCGTCCAGAAAACTACATATCAGTCAGCCATCGGCACCCAAGGCAGTTGGGCTCGAAGAGACGAAACCTACCTGCTCAATTTCTGGACGAATGGAGGAATCTGTTTTCTCTTGGCCTGAGCTTCTCTCTTCGCGACCAAAGCTCGCTGATAAAGTTCATCCAAGCTCTCCCCCCACCCCCCCGATTCACCCGTTCCACCACCGTGATCCGTGAACGACGACGCCGAAGGCGCTTCATAAGCACGGTTCCGACTCACGATCTGATTCACCGGTTGTCTGCGGGCAAGCTGATTGGATGGTCCTGTCGTCGGAATAGCAGCAGCAACATCTTGGTTCGTCGCGAAGGCGGCGGGATTGAAGGAACTTGCGTCGGGGAACGAGGCGGGGTTGACAACGTTGGAGGAGGGATTCTGACCCCACTGGAGGAACTGGTCGTTCGAGAGCTGGGAGCCAGGATTGGGCGCGTAGTTCGGTATCGGACCCAATTGCGGGTGGACAGCTGGAGATGTGCCCGGGGCAGGTCTCTTGCGGGAGACACCTTGCGAACTCATCACGGACGGCTGAATATATATTCGACGGAGGGTAGAACGGTTTCGCTCTTAAAAGGGAATCGGGCAGCCCGCGCCTGAGAAAAGATACCGATTCGCGAAGACTGCTGGATATATCTCGAAATCGAAGCGAAGTGACAGAGCGACACAGAGGAGGAGTAGCGTAGGCGTGAGTTGGTACCGGAAGGTTGGGAACGAGAAACAAGCGGGTATGCAAGCAAACACAGTCGTAAACGTCGTATCAAGATAGAAAATGTCTGGGAATAGTCTCGCCGTCAACGATCGGGGAAGAGGTTGAGTTCGCTCCAAGGAGCGGGCGCTGCTGATGGCAGAGCGAAGATGCACGGCAGCGAAGACGCAGCAGACGCGACAGGCGCTCTCTCAAACGAGCGTGCTGGAGAATACAGCAGGGTCGCAGAACGATTCAGGCGATCCAGATAGATGTGTGGTTGAGTCGACAGCGTCACAACGGCCAATTGCCCTCAGGCGTCGAGGCTTGAGAGGCGGGGTGGCTGCAGGGACGGAGCATCCAAAAAAAAAGGTCGCAGAGATGATAATACCGAGCGGGATAAGGCGGTGGGCGAAGGGGAATGCGGGAGAGCGTGCCAAGGGAGCGGGAAAATCGCTCGAAATGGACGATGATCAAGCGACTCTTGCCTGGATTGCAAGGGCAAGGGTTGGGGAAAGCAGAGGGGAATCGTTGAAAGGCGCAGATTGCTGGCGGGCGAACAACGGGAAATCTCTCCAGAGTCCAGATCAGATGCTTGGACGATGAGGTCAATCCTCAACTGGCTCACCGCCTTCCCTTCCGTGCCGCGCTGACTCAGCCGCCGATGAAAATGGCAAAAGGACGACTTTGGTCTTGTTGTTGACCTATCATGCTATCACTAGAGCTTTACTTGGTAAAGGTAAATCGGAGGAACTACAAGGTTGGCGCCAGAGTCGTGTGTTTTAAATGACCTTAGCAGAGAGACGTATCCTTCGATTCCTTCTTGAGCTACTTTTTTTCTTTTTTTCTTCCAGCCAGAGCGGCCCACTGGAAAAAAGCCAATCACGTTGCAACGCTGTCCTATCGACGAAGCTGTTCCCAATATGGGCACGGGATTCATTCAATTGGTTGGGAATTTCTAGATGCTTCGCCAGAGATCCTGCCCGCGTCGCTGCGCTCAATTCGCATCCTGATACCGAAAGTCGCGTCTCAAACGGGACGATCAGGAAGCACAAGACGTTGGCCATCATCAAATCGATTCCCCGATGGACCGCTGAAAGCTACCGAGAACCTTCTGCCACCAGGCAGGCTGCTCCCGCGCCAATTGCTCCACTATCGTCGGTGCAGCCAGGTCTTCAGCCATGCGGCCCTCATTGGTCGTTCCGTTCAGGACAGTGGTGTCTCCCAAACCCAGAACGAGACAGTACAGAGCTGCTGCTGGACTGACATTTGCCTGATCAGCCAGAAGCCTGACTGCGTCGGACCGGAGTAGCTCGGGATTTGCGGTCAAGGTCCAGAAACTCTGGTAAATGATTTGGTTCTCTCGACAAAATGCGCGCAACGGGACGTCGAAGCGCGTTTGTCCGTAGAAGCGGTTCTGAACCACGGCAGGCTTCACCCTGGCCTGTGGAGAAGAGTACAGTCCCTTCAGGACGGGCAAAGTGCAATTGGATATACCAAGATTACGGATGCGATGGGGCACATACGTCTCGAATGCCGACCATGCCTCCAAGGTCTGTACCATTGTAGGCAAGGGGGAATGCAGGATAAGTGTGTCGATGTAAGCCTTTTCAGCGCTCGCTGGGTCGTCCGAGGGCCGTAGGTTGTGGAAGGACGACTTGATGGAGGCGTGGACCTGTTCCGTCACCGACGCCCTGGGATCGTAGGGCATGTTATCGGCAGCCTGTCCATGGATGGACGTGAATTTGGTTTGGATCTGTCCGTGGTTAGCGACCATGCATGTCAGCTCATCGTCAAGTACGAGAGCAATATGCGATGCGGCCAAGACCCTTCAACATACATAGAGATCTTGCCGTCGAACTTTGCCTTCGTTGATGGCTCGGCGAATACCTTCCCCCACAAGATCCTCACGGTAGTGCTTGGGCTGGGCTGCCGTATCAACGGCACGAAATCCCGCGTTGAGCGCGCGATGCACCAAGTCAGCGGTTTGCTCCTTTTTCCATGCCGTCCCGTAGATGAAGACTGGGAGCGTCGTAGGGGGAGCGTCCCGAACGGGACGTAGAGTATACTTCTCCCAGGACATTCTGCCGATGGCGGATCGAGCCATGAGCTGGTTGACAAGAAAACCGAGGCGGTGCTATCAATCAATTGATTGATTGTCGATGCTACTGGAGGTGCGGAGCGTTGACCTCATCATGACTTCAGGGGTACTGTACCTGTACCTGTACCTAGTACCTAGTACCTACACATCAACAACGTTGAATCAGTCATTCAATTGCCCTCGTAGATCGCCAACTATGCGAACCTTAATGATCCCATGATAAACGTTGCCGAGACCTTAAAAGTTATCATCCAAGCTGAAGTAGTCAAGGCAGCATATGTATTTGGCCTTCAACTGGTTGTGCTGCGTTTCTATATATAGCGGGGGAGGCTGTGTCACCACACTGGAGTCTGGCACACTCTAACCTTAACTCTGAATGACAACCCGATCCCGACTCGGAAGGGTCTGCATCAACCCTTGTGAATGTGATCAGAATCAATTGGACTGACTATGCGTCACGACTGAAATGTGGTCGGTCGGAACTCGGAAGATCCCATGTATGGAGCAGCGGAGCTAGGCAAATGTGCGACTCGCAAGGAAGGAACCTTCCCTGGTCCACTGAGATGTTTCCCTTCTCGAAGTAGCTAGACTAGCGTTCTGGAAACGGAAAGCAACGCACGAAGCAAATCTCAACGTCTTTCCCTCACAGGCACAAGGCACAATTCATCTGACGATCCACTTTCCAGAAACTCATTTCCGCATGCCAATGCCATACATATTGATTCAAATTTCACTGAAATAATGAAAGGTTAAACGGCAAGTCGCAAGTCAACAGTTGAACAAAGTGACCAAACTCAAAGCTAATTATAATCCCCCACAGTTCTCCGAAAGTGGAGAGTCACCTCTAAGTTACCAAGGCTCGGCTATCAATAATTCTCTGGTAGCGAAATGAGCAAGGGAAAGCATTCAGAGGGAAAGGGAAAGAACATATCTCGGCGTATAACGGTCTTTTCTCGATCTGATAAGGTTCTATGTAACTGAATACGGGGGTACTCCACAGCTGCTCGACACAGCACTGACAACACACAAATAGAATTGACCATCGGCGCCATATCCACATCCTGGTCCACGGAAATTGAACCACCATCCAAGCAGGCATCATCTTTTTCCCAGTGTCGGTGTTGGAGGCCCTTTCATGCCTTTCATGCAGGTGCCCTTTGCCTCCCGGTTAGGCTTAGCGTGGTGGAGTTTTCTTCCTCATGATCTTCTTCCTGGAGCAAGATTTCTTCATCAATTCATTAATTAACCTACTGGTTATGAGGCCCACGTCTCTTTGCAGAGCATCTAGCCTTCCTATTGGCTAAATCGGTTCTTTTTCCTAAGCCCAGGCTCAACTTACGGTATTAAATGTGGACGAAAGCCGTCATCCAGAGGAATAATGAAATATCCAAATCCGAACCGGACGGCTTTCCCATGATGGGTTCAACGCAAGACATCTCGGAGCCGGTGACCTACGAACCTCCGTTTGAAGAAGTTTCAAGTAAAGGATCGACCGCCTTTGTCTCGAAAGTCGGGCCTGGTGTCGTTCTAAAGTCGCCTCGTTATTCATGGTGGCATTCCTCAACTGGAGCAACGCTTGATTTGGTCAAGGACATCGAGAAAAGCTTCAGTGTCGAGGAGCAAATCTTCGAAATCTTAGGTGAACACCTTCGAATAGTACGGTAGGGAAGCTTTAACTCGCGTCTTTGTTGCTAGGTAGTCTTAACAACCTGCCAGGTTCCTTGGCGTCTCGCAGGACCCGCGAGGATTACTATTCGCTGAAGCTAGTGGTGGCGACCTTCAAACCTATATCGACCAGCATGTTGGCACGACTGATCTGGCACTGCGCTTGAAATGGTGCTATCAAGCTGCGGTAGCTATTCATTACATACATCAAAAGGGTGTCATCCACTCAGATCTACGGCCGGAAAACTACCTGCTGCACAACAATGAGAGTCTTGATCTCTTGCTCTGTGATTTTGGGTGGCTCTACAAGCGGTGACATAGATGGAGGACATCTACCAGATTCTGGGTTTTTTAGTCCACGCAGCCCTTGGGTATCAACAAGGGCGACAGACATATTCAGTCTTGGATCGATATTCTACACAATCATGACTGACCACCGGCCCTACAGATCCTCCCCAGGCCCGTTCACTTCGGTGGAGGATAAGTTGGCTTACGGAGATATGGTTGATGAACTCTTCTCGTTAAACAAGTTTCCCTCAACCGACGGCTTACTTGGTAGCTCTGTGATACAAGGATGCTGGATGGAGCGATACGATGAGATGGAGGAAATCCTTCGTGACCAGGACTCTTTATTCAAGGATGTCTTGCGGCGACCAACATAATATGAGAATCCAGCTGTAATTGCCAGATAACTAACGACACTTGCATTGAAACCGCCAAAGTCTTACATAGATAGAAGCATGTAGGAAAGGATACGCGAAGCAAGCGTGTTTTTAGAATTCCCGATGGTTCGAGTAAAATAATGAATCTTTAGCATCGAAATTGAGCGAAGTTGGAATCATCGATTGCCCAAGTCGCACGTGTTCTCCTTCACGGGTCATGCTGCGTGGAAGTCCGGCGGTGGTTCATGTCTGAGCCACAATTCAGGCACCAGCTTTCTCGATCAAGTTCATCGACTTTTATTGTAATTATAATGGTGTGTGGAATTGGCCTTGGCTACACATGGGCCTGGGTTAGCGCTAATCTACATTTATGGTCGTCACTAACCACTTGTACTAGACCAGAGTTTAAAAGGTATACCTAGGTTAGTAATAAGGGTCGCCATCCATCAACGAGTCCCTATCTTTGTATGTAGCCGTTAAGACCCAAGAGCATGTACACATATTGTCGGAGGCCCTTTCATGCCTTTCATGCAGGTGCCCTTCGCCTCCCGATTATCTTCTTCCTGTAGCTAGATTTCTTCATCATCAATTCATTAATCAACCAAGTTGAACCTACTAGTCATGACCATAGTCATCTCCCACACTTGGGATTGGTAAACCGTTTCTGTAGATCTGTGGAGTCTGCAGGGTTTTCACTTTTAAGTTTGCAGGCTGTGTTTCTTGGAAATTTGAAGCTTGGCACTTGGCCAGTTCTGAGGCTTAGCGGCCTGCATGTTGGGTAATACTAATGGGTATAGACTCTAGAGAGTTAACTGCGAGGAGACAGTAGTCTATGATGCTTGATCGGGAAGTAGACGATAATTATAGAAATCATGCAACTGGGAGAAACTATAAAGTCGGCCGGAAAGAACGAACTTGGGGACAACTTTTTTTCTTCCCGACAACAGACAAACAGATCTAATCTCTCGAGAGAAGTCATTCTTCGATTAATTCGACTCACAATCGAAATCGCTGCTATTGAATTTTTTTTCACTTGGAGAAAATCGGTCGGACTCTACCATCCAAAATGCGGACTATGCAATTCCTCGCCCTCTCCGGCCTGCTGCTTGCCGCCAACGTCGCAGCCGATCTCAAGCTCGAGAGCGACGACGTGCCGAACCGTTGCTGGTCTGCTTGTGGTGAAGTCGTGGGCATCAGCCGCGCGTGTATTGGTCAACACTATAGGGACAAGTCCGCTCAAGTGAACTGCATTTGTGCCTGGGATAGGGCTTCCACGCTCATCCCTCTGTGCGAGGCATGTATTGACCGATACGATGACGATGACGATGACGATGACCACGACCACGACCACGACCGCCGCGACGACCACGACGATGACCGTGATGACGACCGCGATGATGACCATGACGACGACGATGATGACAACGGTATCCCTCCACCCATCCATCTATCTATACTTCTTCTCCCCTTGCTTCAGCATTGGTCCCCATAGAACGCGTACTAACCTCACACAAAAGACGCAACCGACCTCCTCCGCGCCTGCTCTTTCACCTCGACCACCTGGAATCCCACCGTCGCACCCTCCATCCTGAGCTCCATGTCCACCGCAACGGGCGTCACCGCGACCCCGACTTCCACCGGCAGTTCCCCCGGCACCACCACCACCGACGCTGCTGATGACACCGGGTTCTCGGCTGCTGCGAACACCTTCGCGGCGAATACCGACTCGGCGACCAACACCGATACCGCGGACCGTGCAGCGCAAACCACCAACGCGGCGCCGGGAACTGCCGTTCCGCAGGTCGCATCCGTGGCGGCAATCGTTGGATTGATGGCGCTTGCTTGGATGTGAAGCTTGGCCGGTTTTCGAGTTCGCGGATGCATTGCTCTGATGATTCATGGCAAGGGGGAGGTGGCTATATCTTTTTGATGTGGATCGAATATACCAGTTGACTGATGACTGGTCACTCGTTTGATGGATACTACTGCTCACGATATATATATGGATTTATACCTTTATTGTCAATATATCCCACTAACTTCAGGATGGTGGCTGCACCGATTATATACATAGGTATTGTTCCAGTTGCTACGGTAGAGCAATATAGTGTGTCAACTATATATATATAAGGGGACCATCCACGTGAGAAAGCGCGCAATCAATCCCATAATTGTCTTCCGTCTCGTCATTTTAAAGGAACAAAACAGCAAGAAAATTCATTCTAGCGCTCCTGATACAGATTATCAATCATTTTGAAAAAGTTCAACCATAATATTTGAATATCTAGGTTAGGGTCGCCTAAAAGCTCGGGTAGTCTATGCGAGGGTCGCGCCGCAGCCGCTCCCGTCGATGAAACGGGAACCGTGGATTGCGCACTGGGTCTAGTTAACTACCGGTTGGTGAAACTTGAATTTGCTTCCATGTTGTTTATTTACTTGACGCATTGCGTCACTTGACTAGGATTCAAGAAAGAAAATGATCAGAAAAAAATTGCTGCATTCTTGTGTATTTTTTGTCCAAGGTCTCAAAGATCAGCCCTCATTATTGACACTCTTGCATGGAATCGGGGCCCCATCATAATAATTACGGCCAGAAGGTCACCCGTGTAAGTGAGTGAGTGATTGGTCTGAATCTATAGACCCGATGCAGTTAAGTAACTGTATGTGATTCATGCAAGAACTGTGGGATTTTCATGAATCCTTGAAATGACCCATTACATTCGATACGGAGTACCCACGGTCCTCTCGGAGACAGGTTTGATCTTGGATTCAAGTGGAAGGAATCTTGTTTTGTGGCATGGCATGTTGCAATGCATTTATATATATATATATACTACCATGTCAGTAATAGCTCTCAAGCTCACCGAGTACCTAACTATCTAGACTACCGAGGGCGACCTGACTCACTGAGACATCCCTCCAGATGTTCGACTTCTTTCCCTCGTCGTGTGGGGGTGCTCACTGCTTTCGCTGTTCTGTTCCCTGTTTCAACTTTCGCGTGCATTGATGGAATGTGGCGAGTCGACATGCGTCACGGTCCTGCAGGCGAGCACAGATACGAAGGCGCTCATTGCAGCCAGCCGATTCTTCACGGTCGATAATACCTAGCTAGGCCTACGGTAGGTATTTGCGTTGACTTTTGAGATCGAGAGGCAAAAACAAAGGCAAGAAAAAAAAATTAATTCCCTCGTAGTTACGGGTTAAAGCGAAGAACCTGGAAAACTACGGTTTAAAAATGGGTGGAACACTAAAACGAAAGAGAGGAATGGGAGATAAGATCCTCAGGGGTGGTTTCTGAATCGGTCAGGTTGAGAGTATATCGAATTATCGATCTCACGTACGGAGTCCATTGCGCAGAGTCAAATTTCTATAGTCTTTCGCGTTATCACTCAGTTCGGGTAGGATCCTTTGGAGACATCTTTTTTTTTTTTTACATATGAGATCAATAATGAGAAGGTGAAAACAATAGGAAAAAAAGAAAGGCTAATAATGGAAAAAGCAAATGTGAATCAATCAACCCACCGTGCGCCAACATCGAGTCATTAATTAATTGCTCATAGCAAAAAACCCTCGGATCAAGCGTTGGCTCATCCCGAGCGATCTTGAGGGTTCTCATCCTTGTTCATCGATCGACAATAATCCATAAGGTGTATGGAGAGTTGGAAGCTCGAGGAAGAAGCGAAAAAAAAAGAGGTCACCCCTCCACTGAGTCCACTCCACGAGACCCCCTCGCATAGTTAGTCAACGTTCTGTCCAGCGAATGAAAACACGACGTCGAAAGCCATGACTGACCTGCTTGAAACATCATCTGTCAAGAGATCACTGTGACGACGAATTAGGATCGGTCATGCGTCACGACTCACGAGTCGAGTGTTTCTTGCAAGCCCTACGACTGAACTACTTATCCGCCATTGCCACCACCGTTGTCCCTGCAGAGAGTGAATGACACACAGCAAAAGGTCGGTGGGAAACCTGGAATGATTCAATGAAATGTCACCAAGTGACACCTCTTGCCTGGATAGGAAGAAAGCCACGCCGTTATTGCAGCGTCCGGTCCCGCCCAACGAACCGCTGCTTCGGAATTGCGACGGTGCAGCAGATCCTAACATGCGAATAGTACGGAGTAGTATCGTAGTCGGATAGTCCACATGGGATGGTTCTGGACCCAATCATCAAGAAACGAAAAGCCGGAGATTTTCAGACCCGTTCGCTTGAACGAGTCATGATTTCAAATTCACAAGGGCAGATGGAGTCGACGGACACGACTGGGCCCGATTTCATGCGAATGTCGATGAAAGGCACCGAGTAATTGTCATCACACTCATAAAAGGAGCCACCCACCGAAAATCGAGAAGATCGGGAGCTTCTCACCTACACCAGACCTGTCATACCCGACGCCACTCAAGGAGACACTGAAAATGTAGTATCATTCTCCCAAGGCCAATAAAGATCACGTAATGAAAGCTCATAAAAACTCCCTGGGTGTTTCCGTTACTCCGCCCAAAGGAGTATCCAAGAGTTGATAATAATAAGCACAGTCGAGACTAAGAATGCTCTATAGCAGCTCTTGGGACGTTAGTCGACCGGGGATCGCCCAGAAGCTCCCCGGTAACCTGCAAGCCGCGTACATTTAGAGCAAATCGCGGATGCGCCGAGGGGGAATAGCTGCGGAAACACAAGCCCATCCGCCCTCCGCGAGACGCCAGCACCACCGAACCAGACTTGGGGAGGGTTTGACGTCTCCATCCACATGGTTCTGGGGGCACTCTAGCGAGTTCTAGCCTGGGTGTTAATCCCAAGCCGCCAAACTTCGTAGGTTTTCCAGTAGCCAGAAATTTGGGATTTGCGGGCGGAGCCGGATGCGCCTAGTGTGCTGCTCTTCATATGTACTACTGTACGGGGTTGATGGATCCCCTTCGAGTCCCGACACTCTTGGTCGTCCTTTTGCCATGAAAGGGGCAAATGCACAATGACTAGCGGAGCGACCGAATAGTCGATGTGATGTGCCTGTCACCTGAAGGGAATTCGTGCGTCAAGTAGATGGATAAAGATGGGACATATAATGCCGACAAAAGCGACAAAAATAAAAAAAGGTCGGAGCAACCTAATGGGTCAAGGCAAGCGGGTTGCAGAGGCGAACCCCCTTTTCATCTCCGATAGAGATGCTGTCAAGACCCAGCAGTTGGGAACATCAAATCGGGTTCCGACTTCAGAGTGAAGGTTCATTATCCGACGAGTCAATCATTGAGTAGCCTCGACTGGTTGCCTATTATTGTATTTTACTGTTTGCGATGTAAACAGTACAGTGGGTATTCACTGATATTAACACCCTTCCCCTGTTGCCAAGACGCTATTTATATTAGTTCCATATTAATTTTGACTGCTTATAATTCTAGCAGGCAGAATAATATTTTGGGAGGTCTGACTAGTAGATTTAATACTAAATAGGAAAGCGGTAATCTTAGCGTGGAACTAATATAAATAGCGTCTTGGCAATAGGGGAAGGGTGTTAATACCGGTGAATACCCACTGTAGTCCAGCGTGCATGGCAGAGGAAGATCTTCGTCCGGGTGCTCACTGCTCAGCAGGCCCTGGGGAGCAGCGATCGTCTGCTTCCAGTCTTTCCAGGCCAGGGACGGATCGTGAGCTTTTTCCGGTGGCACGGAGCAGAGCCTGTGCCGGCGCAGAAGCTCAGAAGCTCAGAAGCTCAGAAGCTCGTGCGGACACGAGGAAGCTCTGCTCATAGTACGGAGTAGCTCTGTGCTAGCTAGGGGGGAAGACCCCACTGGAAGCGGGGACCATATTGCGCCTAACGAAGCGTTGGAGTTCTCATAGAACACCGGCAGAAGAACCGTCAGTCAGGAACCTTAGAGTTAGGGGGAAAAGCAAGCCGATGGGACCCGGGAATCCGTTAGAGATGGACTAGCTGGTAACCGCTGTTATTCGGAAAGCACCCGAATACCTGCAAGAAACTTGAATCTTCAAATCAGAATGAAGGACGGAATTGCTATGGAGAAGAGGGGAGAGGGGGCGTAAGGAAATGAGCGAGATGCATGGTGAGAAGGAAATAGAAGTAATAATCTACATAGAAAAGAATTGGTGCGCAAAGGTAATAATTACCATAGTGTACTCCGTAGAATCAAAATGGAAGAAATGATAGCGTGGAAGGAGTTTCCAATTTCGTAGGAGTGGATTCATTCCTTGTCGGCGACAAGTGACCACTGATAAGTTGTCGGCAGGAACAAGAGGTTGATGATCCAGGCACGAGGGTTTAGGAGTAGTAGGATACTAGGTAGTAGGGGGTAAAGCCCAAGAATCCAGCGCAAGGACAATAATCAGGCAAAGAGGGGGCAGCCAGACCTCAGTGGGAGATGCACCTTCCGAGAAGAGGTACTTTGGATGGGGAGACATACAGAACAAACAAGTTCCTCCAGAGTCCATACAGCTAGCTTTCGTATGTTTGTTGAGTCAGAGTGCGACCGTGTATGCTGAGTTAATTTCCTACAATAACCACCACAAGACCGTTGCCATCATGATCCTAGTAGTCCAACGTATCTTATAGATCATTGTCTACAACTAGAATATTCGAAGATGTATTGGAAGATGGAATACATGGATACATCTTTCTCAGCCACTTCCTCGATTCTCTCGCCGAATCATTGTGCCGCCCCTCTTGGATGAACCTGAGGAATCTTCCAATCAGAATTGTTCTCCCCTGATGGCAAAGCCTCACTGATCCATCTCCCACTTCCAACTATTAACCCTTCTGGGTGCTTTTCTTTTTCTTTTTTAAACTCTTGAGTGAATAATTCCAGTGGACAGGCGACAAACTGTGCTAAGCCTATTTTTCTTCTGCTTCTAAACGGCGGCGGATCTCGTCCTTTTTCGATCTTCCCCTTCATCCTTTTCCCGTCCCCATTTCGCGTTAACTACTACGGGAATCCCTTCCAACTAACTCCCTTTCTCTTTCTTTCATCTCCTCCCCTCTTCACCCCCCTCATCTATTTCTTCTACTTCTTATTTCCCTCCCCCTCACCTCGTTTTGAATTTCTGAGTTTGCGTTCTCAGAGTTCATCGCGAGTTCACCTCCATCTCAACCCCTCCCTCTCCCTCTTCTGCCTCGATCGGTCTATTCCTCTCCGTCCTTGGCGGGTTTGCGGAACAGCCAGCCTTAGTGAGCGGTCGCCGTCTTCCCGGTTTTTCTTTTGCCCGTTGACCTTGTCTGGTTCTGCAATCCACCTTTCCCACCCCCTCATCCCATCACTTCAACTTATATACTGGGTCGTATAGAAGGAGAGAGCTGGTACCGGTGGAATCTCGGAGTGCTGCTTTGTCCCCCCTCGTCCACCAACTACGGCTAGATCGCGATCTTTCCGCAACCCGCGAAAAGAAAAAAAAAAGAAAAAATAACGCAAGAGGACACGTCCGATTCTGATGATTTAACCATCACGACGAATATTGTTTCGCATCAGTGAGCGGTTTGATTTTGTGCATCTTTTTTTCTGGTGTGATTTTCCATATTTTTCTTCTTCGGTATCAGGAACATCCACCGTCTCCGTCCGGACTGGAAACCTTTTTTTCTCCCTGGTGTCGAATTCCCACACAATTCGTCACTTCCGACCTTGTATCCTCAACCATTTGCAGATCATCTATTCTCTCTCATTAAGCTTGTTCGGTCGCTCCTATGTTCGAGTAGCCCGTCCAGGCTTTTGGGATCTCTTTGACCAGGATCAGTGTTGCGTGTTGCGCGTGTGGTCGGTTTTCCTGTTTCCACATTCCACGGTAATTTGACCGCCTGCTGGGAATTCTCGCTTCTCGGCCGCCATGAGTTATCAACAATCGCAGGAGATGTATCACGACAATTCCTCCGCGCGTTCCCCCGGGTCCCAGCGTCATCAGCAAACTCTACACCGTCAACCGTCCCGGCAGTTCGACGCGTACGGCCCCATGCCCGTGAACTTCTACGAAGACCCGATGGCACGTTACGATACCAGTCGTCTCGAGCGTCTGAACCCGTCGCTACACAACAACTCGTATGCGTATGATCTGGCGGGCTCCCAGACATGGAACCCAAACGGGTTTTCCAATGCTCAGGCACTGGGTGGCATTCGGTCGGCGTCTTCCAGCATGAAGGCGACCACCAGTCGCGGCAGGGCTGGATTGCCAACGGTACGTTCTGCCTCTTCGTTTTGGATTGTTGTCACGGGCTCCTTCGAATGCTAACACGCTGATGAAGACCTGGCTGGATCAACAGCCTGGCATCGCTAGTCCCTTCTCGAACCTTGGACCCGGCCCTCTTCAAGGCAATGCGATCCGACCGGAAGCCACGGCTCAGGAAACCGATGATGAATTGATCCCAACCGCTATTGTCATCAAGAATATTCCTTTCGCCGTCAAGAAGGAGCAATTGGTGCAGTTGATGACGGAGCTGAACCTTCCTCTACCCTATGCGTTCAACTACCACTTCGACAATGGCGTCTTTCGGGGTCTGGCCTTCGCCAACTTTACATCGGCCGAGGAGACCGCTACGGTGATCGAGATGCTCAACCACTTTGAGCTCCAGGGCCGCAAATTGAGAGTGGAATACAAGAAGATGCTGCCTCTGCAAGAGCGGGAACGCATTGAACGGGAAAAGCGCGAGCGTCGCGGACAGCTGGAGGAGCAGCACCGTCCTATGGCCACTTCCCAGCTCCAGTCTCAGACTTCCATGTCGTCCCTCGCGTCTCACATCCCCGCAACCTCGCCTTCCCCGGTGTCCCAGCGTGGTCAGAAACTCGGTAAGTGGGATCGCAATCGCAGGTCTTCTTTGGTATTCTCCGCTAACAACAGCCTGTTTTTTGTTTGTCCGAACAGAAGTCGATTTGAATGACAGCACCACGCTGTCCTACTATTCTCAGCTCCTTCTTTTCAAGGAGGATCCTACTCGTGATTCTCTGCTTTTCGCTGCCACCCTCACGCCAATTCAGCGTCGCACGGTGCACACATTGGCTCACAACATGGGCTTGGGCCACGCCTCCCGCGGTACGGGTGACCAACGACAGGTGCAGGTGTTCAAGGTTGCACCGGGCACCAACGTGAGCCCTCCCCTGTCATCCATTCCGACAACTGTGCAGCCTTCCGATACTGCTCGTCGCGGACTCAACCGCGCTGCCACGATCGACTTCAGCGAAGCCCGTGGTGAGGGACCTGGTCACTTCGGCACCCTCCGTGGCCAGACTTCTGGATTCCTTGGGGTTTTGGACTCTCCCGGCAACTTTGGAAACACACAGAACCTGAGAGCCGCCAAATCCTTTGCAGACCTACGCTCTTATACTCCATCGCCAGTGCCTTCTTCCGCAAGCTTTCCCGCTGCGTTGCAGTCGAACGGCACTCGTCTCCAGCAGTATGATGGATCGGCCAGCGCCGCTTCGAACACCCCTACCCTTACCCCCGCTCCTTCGGGCTCTTCGCTCGGCATGCAACGGGATGACAACCTGCTCGTCAGCAGCTTAAGCGGCCTTTCACTCGGCACTGGCATCGGTGGACCTAATTCGAGCCCAAGGAGATTGCGGGGCATGTTCTCTTGGGAGCAACAGGATAGCCAGCCTTCTGCTGGTCCCATCGGCAGCAACCGATCAATTGGAGTTGGCTTTGACGGGCAGTCGCAGGAACGGATGCCCATCAGACAGCCCAGAGGCCCGGTGTCGGAGAAGGGCTCGGGATTCCGCCGTCAAAACGGACACCAGTCGCGCGGCAGTGACGAATTGCGCACCAGCTCTGGCGTGGAGATTATTGTCGAGTAGAGAAGTTTCGCACAGATGAAGACGAAGAACTTGTTGTCAGACTGCTTTGCGGTAAGACGACTACGACTGTTATATCACGAGGCCGGATTTGAATTTGGTGAATCTCAGGCTTACGATTCGATGAGGGATGACGAGATGACACTCAACCAAGAGAGCCGAAAAAACTATTTCTCTGTTCTAGCCAAGTTTAGACGTTATTATGGGGCAGCCCGACGGACGCGCTGTTTGAACGGACTCTTTTCTTTTGCTCGAAAACGAAGAAAGCTCTGGAATTTTTGAGACGCGGGCGCCTTGCATGCAGAAACATCCATTTTTTGTGTTCTGGCAGGAGAAGGAAAACCAAAAATTTATATCACATTCGAAAAGGAAGAATACGAAGAACGACAACCGAAAAGAATTTCCGATGTTCTGTTCCCACGGCAGAGAGATGACATACCAGCATTTGCATATTTTTGTCCATTTTGTATATGGGGCGATTTGCATCTTTTAACGTTTTCTGTTCGATTTCTCACCATTACGCTGTACTCTCTCCCCTAATTGTTCATGGATTCCGAATCTTGCAGGGTGGTGGATTTGCTCGACCTTGACATGTCCCATTTCTGACGTGACTGGTCCTGGTTTCGCTTTTTCTTTGCATTTCACCTTGCATGTTGGATCAGTCTGTCTGTGCATTGCTTTGAGATCCTCGAAGATGATTTGGCACCAATCGCGATGGATTTTCTTATTTGAGAACCCATTTCGATCCTATCCATATTGTCTTTTTCATTGCTTTCTATCGTGACGCAACGGCACACTGGTCTAACGACTTCGGCACGTTTCCTCCACGACATGACCGAAACCTCGTTCTCCCAACTTCAACCCGAAGTCGGCTTTACGTTCAGCAACTAGGCAATTTCTTATCACTCGGCCCTGCTTTTTTCCATTTCACCTTATCTTCTGGGCCAAGTTTGAGGTATTCCTTTTTATTGCTCCTAGTTATTTTCTCATCTTCTGCTCCAGGAATCATCTTTTAGTATCTCTCCAGATTTCTTACAATCAATGTATGTTTTACTCATTTTTTTTTTTACATCTTTTCAATGTCTCTGACATATATGGGTTTGGGAACTCTGTACGCCAATACGACTCGGACTGAGGTACTCGAATAAATGGATTTTTAAATCCTTTCGCCTGTGCTGTGTAGAAAAAGCGAACCATAAAGTGGGAAGTCGAAATAAGCTAAAAGACTGGCAGCAGGGAGTGGAGAATGCAACCCGCGAAGTTGCTAAAACGTGCTTGCTTCTCCATCTGATTCTCCAGTCAGGTTCTCGTCGAACTGATGCAGAATGTCGGATTTCCACAAATAGATGAGTTCGCAGTGCACACCGAACAAACAGTTGCCAGCATCTCGAACGTGTAAATAGACTCCACATTCCTCGACTCGAGTCACCTAGCTCGAATACCAGACACGTAGTCTACCACCCAACTTTATTTATTTATTTATTTATTATCGTTTCCATTTGGTAGTAGTGTGAAACTTTAACTGGTTCGTGCCGACGTGCCCCAAACAGTCGATTGAGCCATTGTACCTGTGGTAGTTAAATATCTATGCATGAATCAAAAAGAGCACCCAGGCTCTGGACGGGTCCAAGTTCTCACGGCTTTTTTTCGGTCACAACGTGCTAACGGGTAGGGTTTGATGTGTAAGGTACCTTACCTATTGTTTTATTCATATCGACATCCAGAACTATATATTCATTCCCAGAGTACCTAATCGGTTAACTAAAACATGCTATGCTATCTTCTTCCGATTACTGGCTCGAAATTCGGGCACATTTGAGTTTGAGTGAATGGCGACTGTCCATCCAGACTTTTTTTTTTGTATTTTGTTCGTGATTTCTTCAGATCTGCAGAGAGGAATAAAAAAAAAGCCCTACTGGTACATTCGTAAAGTTATAAAAAAAGATAAGGGCGGGGGCCGGGAAAACCATCAGATAACTCACAACACCATCAGGGGGGGAGTCGATTAAAAAAAGACAATGAAATTAATCAAGTAAAAAAGAAAAGAGGAAAAAAAAAGTTTCCCACTACCAGTTAAGAATCCCCCCCGTTTTCCCTTTACAGCGCCCTGTGGAAGTATCAAATCGAAACCGCAGTGAAAAGAACAACAACCGGGGAATCGGAAATGGTGAAATGTGTCAGACTGCAGCGCCGAGGTAGAAGATCTGGAAATGCGCCCCGAAAGAAAATCAAATCGCAAAACTGTCGGATGGTTCGCGGCACCTCCCAGCTTCTGTGGTCGTGAAGCCTGTGTAGATGCCCGTTCGAAATCCAGTTTGATAGGTCGCTGTAGCAGAAACAGATCCCAGAGGTTGTTTTTTGTTTTTCGTCATCCATACAAAAAAAGCCATATTCGTTTGGTATCCGCCGGAATTTAAGCATCGGACTTGCTCTTCTTCTTCTGCTCGACCTTGAGCAACAAGGCACGGTTGATGCGGGGCAAGACACCACCGAAGGCGATAGTGGCACGGATGAGAGTATCCAACTCTTCGTCTCCACGGATGGCGAGCTGCAAGTGACGAGGGGTGATACGCTTGACCTTGAGATCCTTGGCAGCGTTACCGGCAAGTTCGAGGACTTCCGCGGTCAGGTACTCAAGGACGGCAGTGACATAGACGGCAGCTATTCGATCGAAGCGTTAGTTGACTCCTCGGGGCGCTTAAAGAAAGAACTTTGAATGCCATAGGGGATACACATCCACCCGAGACAAGAAAGGGCAGTCTCATACCTTTAGCTCCAACGCGCATCTTGTTTTGAGTATTGTTCTTCAAGAAACGCTTAACGCGACCGCAGGGAAACTGTAAAGATAGTAATGTTAGATCAGATCAGAAAGAGACCATTTTACCCAGAGAAAATCATGGCTTAGGCATTTGCGTGAAGTGTACAGGTGCGCCAGGAAATTACAGACGAAAGCTGCTGCACGAAATTTTTCGGAAGCAAAAAGCACCCAATAAAGACATGTTGCTCCTTCACACAACGCGTGCCAGAACCAGATAATATATCACATTCATCCGATTCCATCCCACGTGTGTCTTGGAGTCAGATGCAGGGCACCAGGAACCAAAACGCCATTGATGAAAGAGACAGAACATAAAAAAAAGTAATTCATACTAACCTGCAGACCGGCCTTTGCGCTGTGAGACTTCTGGGCTTTCCCCGCAGCATCCTTGGGGCCACCCTTTCCGCCGATAGACTTTCCTTTTCCGCCGGGCATGGTGAAAACTGTGGTGATGTAGGGTCGCAGTGATGGAAAGTTCGCGTCAAACGAGGATCAGAAGCGATATAGCGCGAAAGGGGGATGTGGAAGTGATCCGAAAGGGCTGTAGGTACGCGCGTTGTTGATGGATGAAGAAGTCAGAAATGTCAAAGCCAACCCGGTCGCTAAAGACGAGCGTCGAATGTGGCGCTAGTCCCGATTCGGAAGACATCTCAGCTTCAGAGCTGCTCCCACCACTTCAAGCAGTGGCAGTGGAGAGGCCAACACTAGGAACACAGAAACTGGTGTCAGTCAGAAAGAAAGAAAGAAAGAAAGTAAAAGCAGGATTAAAGATAGATCTAATGAAAGAGTCAGTCAAGCAGAGAATCTAAACAAGATCGTCAAGAATAGTGGACTGAAGTCCATGGCCAACGCCAGTTGTATTGTCTGGTTCCCAGTCCACAAGAAGATGAAGACTTTGAATGGGAATGGTTAGTCATCATTCTGTTAGCCTAGTTCAGTACATCTTCCCGAGTTGAATGAAGTTGCAATGGGCGGATGCTCTTGGAGAACAATGGATATCTCATGTCTCCATAGGGCGCAATATGTCAGAGAGAGTCGTGATGGTCGTCGGGGGCTTGCTCTCTTTGACAGTCACGTGAACAAGTGGCGAGGTGTAAGGCCTGAGGCAAATAACTGCAATAAAAAGCTGCGGTCCAGAGCGAGGTTATCACCTCTCACTGCTTATCAGTCGCGTGCTCTTTCGAACCGGGAGGAGCCGCCACACTGCCACAGCCACCCTAGGCTGAAATCACGTGATGCTCAATTCTGGACAACTGTACGAACTTCCCCAGCACAAACAACTCCGGCGGAAAAGATCTGTCCTTTGCGCGCCTCCTCGCTGTTCCCCACGACTTTTGTCTTCGCTCCTCTGGTCATTTGCAATCGGTAACGGTACATAAGCAGTCATCAAAATGGTCTCCTCTCAAGTGTAAGTCAATATTCCATTCCGTTATTTCGTGGTTGCGATCGGCATGGCCGACTTCAAAAGCGTCGCATTATTTGACTACTTTAAACCCATCGCTGACTGAAAGCTTTAATATGCAGAACCAACCTGGCTATCATCCTTGTGATGATGCAGGTTTCCAAGAAGATTCCCTTTGACGACCCCGACACTTTGCTCATGGTGCGCGGTTTGTACGTTGTATCCAATGTGCTGATCTTGGGAATCTATCTCTATGTGCAGTCTCAGATCAACAAAAAGAAGGGTATGTGCATGCTGGATTCCATCTCGGCTTTCAGTTTCGTCAAGGACCAAGTTTCGTTCTATTCAAGCAGCTAACCCTTGATTCTTTCTTAGATATGACCACGCTCAAGTACGTTGAGCCCGCTCCTTTGGGAAGCGGCGAGGAGCCCCGTCCAGTCACCACCACCAACATGGACTACGACAAGCAGCAGCTCCGCCAGCTGCTCAAGGGACAGTTGATGGGTGTCGGCATGATGTGCGTGATGCACTTGTACTTCAAGTACACCAACCCTCTGTTGATCCAGTCCATCATCCCTTTCAAGAGCGCTCTGGAGTCGAACCTCGTTAAGATCCACGTCTTCGGCAAGCCCGCCACTGGTGATCTCCAGCGTCCCTTCAAGGCCGCCTCCGGTTTCATGAGCCAGGGCCAGGTCAAGAGCGACAAGGCTTCCGTCGAGAGTGCGGAGAAGAACTGGAGGGGTGGTGTCAAGGAGGAGTAGATGGGCGCAGATTGGGAAAGCTACGTTTGGATGACTGCACGTGGCTTGCTCTGGGAATCTATAAATATGTCCGTGGATGTATGAGTAACGAGGCAACCTGGGATAGGGGCTCCATCTTGCTTCTTTCCTTCATTCTAGCCCTGTCAGAAAGAACGAGAGGTCCCGGGATGAGATTCTGTTCGCTGTGACTATATAAGACTTGTACGATACTTCACCTTGACGCTAGGCTCTGCTGCTGCCTTTACTTGTGTGGCGCAATTAGCCAGGGACCGGAGATGTCCATCAAACGACGAAGATGGCTGTGATAATGGCCATACAGGGTAACTGACGATTCCTCGCAAGAATTTGTAGATACGACATGACACTTCCACTGACAAGGATGAGATTCCTATGTCTTGCCACCTTTCTGCAGGTGGCTAGAAATAGCACGCCGTTCATGAGGCAGTGGTGAGACATCCAAGTCCCTATGCGTAGACGGGAATACGACGGTGCTTTTCAATTGACTCGATCAAGAGTTTAGTGTTTTCTCAGAGAATCTGCACAAAGTCATCATGATATCTTCCAGAGAAACCTGAAAAGTCATATCGAAGATGACAAATTCGGGATGTGTCGAGTCACCCTGCGAGCGTGGTCTGATAGTGAGATTGTCGAAGAATTGGCTGGCTGATTGTCATAAAAGCCTGGGCGGCAATTGATCGCATACAAGCAACGATACTTACCGAGGCCGTGATCCATTGAGAACCAAGTACAAATGGCAGGACGGCAACAGCCACGCCGATTCAGGAGTGCATGTCATGGGCTTCGAAATCGAAAACACAAACAAACTCTGGTCTTTTAGAGGCTGGAACCGTATGCTCGCAGAGTCGCAGCTCAACCGTATCACATTATTAGAAATCCATTGGAGACTTTGGAGTAAAAACTCTTGTGTTTTCAGCTGATCAATTAGAATTTTACTTTCAAAAAAAGTGGACAATCAAGCAGTCGAGACCATTGGAGAAGGATTATGGAATATGGAGTCTTCTGCAGATTCGAGATTCGAGAAGCACAGCCGGTGAGTCTTTCTGGAGAAGAGAGCCGCTTAGCAGTCTTGTCAGTTGTAAATGTACGAGCAAGGAGCCTTGAAGAAGGAGCCTAAGGACTCAAGGAGGGGCAGCGGAAGATCGTTGGTGCAGGCCGGCCACACGGCCCGAGGCCGAAAGCAGACAGCTCGGTGACCCCTCCATTGCTTGGTGCTGCTGTGCCTAACTTAGACTACTCCGTAGGTGGGATGTCTTTCTGATTCCCTTCCCAAGAGTATACCCGATCCATTACATCATACAATGCCCAGCAATCCCGCACTCCAGCTCCAGACACAACACTGGGGAAGTTCGGAAGGGAATTGACACGTCGAAGTAAATAGCCTAGGTAAATACAGTGCAAGTTCACCCGATGGCTATGGCAAAACATTCATGAGATCAGGGCGTGAGGACCCGGATCGATGTGCAGCAACACGCTGATTGGACCGACCGGGAGCTACCGAGGGGCAGACAAGTCCCCAAATATCGTGAGTCTCCTGCTTTGCCCGGTGTATGAAACCGGAAAGGCTGCTGGAGAGCTGTTTGAGCGGCGTAAGTCGGGAACGCAGGTCCAAGTAGGAATCTGAGAAGGGAGCTGTTGTAGCGTTGCCCCGTCTGTCCGTCCGGTGTGCACATTTGACTGGAGGTGACCCTTTGCCCCTCAGCAGAAATCCAGTGAGACGTGATCCGCCCGTTGCGTCAGTCCATCCATCCCGTTGTCCTTTTTCTTTTCCCCTCCCCCGCCTGCTGCTCGACCTTCTCTTCTTCCTCTTTCTCTTCTTCTCCCCTTCCCCAAACAGCCCTCTTTCCATCTCATTGACCGAATACATCGATTCGCTCTATCTATGTAAGTCTATACCTCGCTTCCCAACTGAATGCAGTTATTATCTATTGCACTGCTCTCCTCTCCTTTTCCATTCACCTCGTACAAAGCTCGAGCTAACAGCTACCCCGCTAGACCGCAAAAATGGTTTGCCCCAAGGTACGAGCGAGATCAGAACAACCCCGGCTGCTCAATCCATTCAATGATACTAAACTGGCAACAATAGGTTGGAATCAACGGCTTCGGTCGTATTGGAAGAATTGTGAGTTTTCCCTCAGAGTGTTCCTTTTGGTATGTCGACGACTGACATATCACAGGTCTTCCGTAACGCGTAAGTAGTCCTTTGTCCCAGCCGACCGTGCTGGGGATTAAGGAATTCTATCATGCTCACGCAAGTGCGCCCACAGCATTGCCCACGGTGATGTCCAGGTTGTTGCTGTCAACGACCCCTTCATTGAGATCAAGTATGCTGTATGTTGACCCTCATCCTTATCTATCCGTCATCTGCCTCGGTAGAAACGGCCAAACTTGGAGACCGCAGGACTGACGACAGCACGATTGGGTGGATATAGGCCTACATGCTCAAGTACGACAGCACTCACGGCCAGTTCAAGGGCACCATTGACGTTGCCGAGGATGGCCTCATCGTCAACGGCAAGAAGGTCATCTTCTACACCGAGAAGGACCCCTCCCAAATCCCCTGGGCCAAGGCCGGTGCTGAGTACATCGTCGAGTCCACTGGTGTTTTCACCACCTCCGAGAAGGCTTCCCTCCACTTGAAGGGTGGTGCCAAGAAGGTCATCATCTCTGCTCCCTCTGCTGACGCCCCCATGTACGTCATGGGTGTCAACCACACCGAGTACAAGAAGGACATCAACGTTCTCTCCAACGCTTCTTGCACCACCAACTGCCTTGCTCCCCTCGCCAAGGTTATCCACGACAACTTCGGTATCGTTGAGGGTCTCATGACCACCGTCCACTCCTACACTGCCACCCAGAAGGTCGTCGATGCTCCCTCCAGCAAGGACTGGAGAGGTGGCCGTACTGCTGCTCAGAACATCATCCCCAGCTCCACTGGTGCCGCCAAGGCCGTCGGCAAGGTCATTCCTTCCCTCAACGGCAAGCTCACCGGTATGGCCATGCGTATCCCCACCTCCAACGTCTCTGTTGTCGACTTGACCTGCCGCACCGAGAAGGCCGTCACCTACGACCAGATCAAGGAGACCATCAAGAAGGCCTCCGAGAACGAACTCAAGGGCATCCTCGGATACACTGAGGACGACATTGTCTCCTCCGACTTGAACGGTGACGACCGCTCCTCTATCTTCGATGCCAAGGCTGGTATCGCCCTCAACTCCAACTTCGTCAAGCTCGTCTCCTGGTACGACAACGAGTGGGGTTACTCCCGCCGCGTTGTTGACCTCATTGGTAAGCTTTCATGGAACCATCGATCCAACCGTCGGATGATACTAACGATCGTCTAGCCTACATCTCCAAGGTCGATGCTCAGTAGGAATCAGGAAGGAGGTCCGAGACAAAGAGTCTCCTCTAAGTGTGAGAATTCTCCAATGCTCAGCCCATGCTTCCCTGCCTCCGATCAAGCTCCTAGGTCATGCAAGCAGCTGATGGGGTCGAATGAGGTCGGATGGGCTCGTGCCAATGGTGAGCTGGTTTCATGACATTGCGGTGAAAAGTATGGGAGACTCGTATCATAAAATCAGACGATAACGTACTTTAATGAAATGACATAAGAATTACTTCAATTGCTTTCCATTGGTTCAATACAAGTGCCATGTAAGCGGGATATCTTGCGACGCGACCTCACCGTCGGGAGTTCTACCATTTTCATTGGGCCAATGACTATCAATCATTCTCAGGTCTCTTAGGTAGAGAACCTCTAACAGTTGTTCAACGAAGCATTCGGGCATTGTAGACGAAGATATGCATAATAGATTATATCGCTCTGTTAATCTAGGTAATCTTTCTAGATGTGCAATTTTGCAATTCTGACTAAGCCCAAAGCTATTGAAATGCGGGCCTTTGATAGGCTGCGGCGAAGCGCGGCAAATGCTCGGACTACTCGTCTCCCGTACAGAAGGGATCGATTGGAAGCCCGCAACTTATCTTCCTCTTCATCTCCTGCTTCACTTGTATACCAGCTCTCTTTCCCAGCAATTTTCACTGCACAAAAGAAAATAAAATTAAAAATCAAGTATAGGTCAGTGAATTTTTTTACTAGGTTATGATCTTCATTTTATTATACCTTTCTGTTATGCTATTGCCATAGGAGCAGTCACGTGGAATTAGTGAAGCTAGGTGAACCACGCTTGAGAGCTACAATTAACATGTCTCTTTCTTTGAACAGGCCCACTCAACAGATGTGTTCATTGCAGTGATTGCTGGAAATACAGCCATTTGTGGTTGATACAGATTGGAAATCCAAAGCCTGTTCAATTTTTTTTCTTCATCTTGCTTAATTCTGTTCGTTGCGTGTTCCCTGTCCCACTCTAACTTAGGCTTTGGGCTCTTCCTTCCTGCACTATACCTCCAGTGAATTCCATCCTCAAGATACCCGCACTTGTTTGCTCTATTTTGTCTGGAAACTGCCTTTGTTTTCCATTCTTTCTATTCTCTGTTATCTTCAGCAAGCTGCCTTGAAGCTGAAGCATTTTTGTGAATAACCCTTTTTTGGACCAAGACTACGGATTCGGGGATGCAGTCTTAGAGCTACCTAAGCATATGCTGCTGCGGGCTAGGAAGCGATTCGTTTCGAAGTCGTTCAAAGCCATGGAGGAAGATGAAGACACCGTGATGATGGAGGCAGGCATCCACCATCCTATTCCGGTCGATGTAAATGTTGGTTTACATCGCTCGACAAGTGTTGGCCTGAGCAAACCGCCAAGTACGGCACACCTGAATGGGGATCACGATCCCTTCTTTGGGTCTTCCATGACAGTTGCCCTGCCCCCGCGGCTAGGAAGCCCGCCAACACACACTTCGACTCCAGCTCCCGAGAGCCGGGGAATCTCGCCCCAAAAGGGGTTGACCAAGTCCGTGGAATCTGACAACACCACCTCCACCACTACCAACAGCAGCATCAAACGGGACAGTCTTGTCGAAGAGAACTCAGATTGGTCCGATCCCGAGGGTTCAACTTCCAAAGGCCTTCCACTAGCGTCTCTCCCAACGGGACTGTGTTACGACACGAGAATGCGTTGGCACTGCGAAGTGAGACCATCCTCCAGGGACGTACATCCCGAAGACCCGAGGAGAATCTACTATATCTATAAAGCGCTATGCAAGGCAGGCCTTGTTGACTCGGATGAGTCTTCTAGACCGTTGGTTCCACAACCATTGAAAAGGATCGAGACGCGCAATGCCACGGAAGAAGAGATTTGCCTCGTTCATACATCCGATCACTTCCTGTTCGTTGAGAGCACCAAAGGTAAGTATCCTGACTTCTACGTTCTTGAAATCTGCCCCCACGCAAAGACAGCATACTAACGTTATGGATAGACATGTCTGATGAAGAGCTCATTGATCTGGAACATACCCGTGACTCGATCTATTTCAACAGACTGACGTTTGCGTCTTCTCTCCTTTCCGTAGGAGGAGCCATCGAGACATGTCTAGCGGTTGCTACCCGAAAAGTCCGGAATGCTATCGCAGTTATTCGACCGCCAGGACATCACGCGGAACATGACCAAACCATGGGGTTCTGTTTATTCAACAACGTGTCTGTTGCTGCGCGGGTTTGTCAGAGACAGCTTGGAACAGCTTGTAGGAAAATCATGATTCTAGACTGGTAAGTCTTTCTGCGGGTTTAGATGGAACAATGCTAACTATCTTAGGGATGTACATCACGGTAATTCTCTCCCTCTCCCGACGAACCAGAACAAAATACTTACATTTGATAGGCAACGGGATTCAAAAGGCATTCTATGATGATCCAAACGTCTTGTATATCTCCCTCCATGTCTATAATGACGCGAAGTTCTATCCAAACAGTGAAGAGGCTGATATGGATCATTGCGGCATTGGTCGTGGCGAGGGAAAGTAAGTATTGGTAACGCCGACCACCTTTGCGTTTGTACTGACGTTGGGATAGAAACGTTAATATACCCTGGCCTAACCAGGGAATGGGCGATGGTGACTATATGTATGCCTTTCAGCAGGTCGTCATGCCAATTGCTCACGAGTTTGATCCTGACTTGGTGATCGGTAAGATGCCGTTCGTATTCATGCTGCTCAAGTTATTTGATTCTGATATCTCGCAGTTGCCTCTGGATTTGACGCTGCACACGGCGATGAGCTTGGAGGCTGTTTCGTCACCCCATCCTGCTATGCTCATATGACACATCTCCTTATGACGCTGGCTAATGGCAAAGTTGCCGTTTGCTTGGAGGTAAGTAAAGCTTTCTTTTTACCCTATCTATATTTTATCCTACCTCTAATTGCAAATTGCAGGGCGGCTATAACTTCAAAGCCATTTCCAAGTCGGCTCTTGCAGTCACAAAGACTCTTATGGGCGAACCACCTGACCGTCTCGAAAAGACCTCCGCATCGCCAGGAGCCACCGAGACCGTGAGGCGTGTCATGATGACCCAATCTCGCTATTGGAGATGTATGTATCCGAAAGGTCCACACCAAGAAGATGGGCTTTGGACCGACCGACTACATGGTAAGTGACCGGGATATATTCTTATATAAAAAATACTGACTCTTTGTAGATGTCCTTCGCTCTTACCAGGCCAAGCAATTATACGACCAGTACAAGCTCACATCGCTTTACATTTACCGCAACTCGATTTCCAAGTCATTCGAGAATCAGGTGTTGGCAAGGTACGATTTTCTCTGTGCGAGATTGCCACAACAATTTCTTCATCCAGACTGACTTTGATTGCAGTCCAAATTATGACCGCGACGTACCTCTGATTGTCATCTTCCATGACCCGTCAGTATCGCCCTGATTTAGTAGAGCAACTAGGACAGTGACAACTGACCATGCTTATTACGATAAAGTCCGGAGATCATGGGTCTGCCTAACCCATATACCAACAAGCTTGAAGCCCATAACTGTTGGCTTGTATGTATATTCGAACGGCTTATGGCAACGAACGCTAACTGGGATAAGGCGGATGCTGTGAAGGATTATATTGGATGGGCCACCAGTAACGGCTTCGCAGTCATCGACGTCAACATCCCCAAGCACGTTACAACAGACCCTGTAAGCATGGAAGACTCGGAAGCCTCATCCGCCGGTTCTATCTTACTAACGTCGATTCTCAAGCCATCCGGGAAGTACGAGGATGAAGACGAGAACCGGCCAACTGCAACCGAAGAATTGGCGGGATACTTGTGGGACAATTATATCGAGTGAGGAGAGAGCGCAAGAGGCCAGGTACACGTATACTAACCGTGTGGTAGGCCTTACGGGGAAAAGAAAATCTTCTTCATTGGCATCGGGAACGCTTTCTATGGCGTTGCAAATCTCTTGATCAATCGAGGTAGGTAGCGATTACATCTTCGTCACAAGGACCCTGCCTGACTTGGCTATAGATCAACTCTACAAGAACGTCACCGGTGTTGTCTCCTTCGTTGCCGAGAACCCTGTCCGCGCGATTGCCTCCCACACGCAAACGTGGCTCTCCAAGTGGTACAAAGAGGTCAGTGTTTTCATGTCCATGCCGGTGAGGAGTGTCGGTAGTTGATGATCGATGCAGAACTCTCTGGTTTTCGTCTCCCACACACACGGTCTTTGGCACAATGTCAGCAAGAAGCCCTCCAAGCGCTACGGAACGCTCATCCAGTCCCCCAAGGGTGGACTCAGCGAAATGCTCATGCATCACCGGAATGAGGTCTACGAGTGGTTATCGGAGAAGGCGGAACCGGAAGAGGTTGAAATCGAGGAGCGTGGAAAGAGCCGTTCGCCGACGAAGAAGAATCTGGACAATGAAGCTCATGCTCAAGCGAGCTGAGTCCAACCCTTTTTGACTTTCCTGTCGGCCGGTTAATACCTTGGTTTGGGGGAAGTTTCTGCGCGGTCTTTGACCTGCAGTTTTTCTTTTTCTTTTTCATTTTTTTTTTTTTCCTTTTTCATTTTTTGGAGAATACAAAGGGGTAGTTGATATGGAATGTTATTGCAAGAGGTAGCATGCAAGCTCAGCTTGAGCTACTAATGAGAAAGAACAGTGGGCTCAGTGGATTGATTGATTTCCTTTGCAATTATGTACGACTCTCACCAACAGGCAACTGGCAAGCGTGTCGATCTCCCTCGCACTTTCCCCACCTTCGAGTTTCCCGCACTTTCCACTTTCCCCACCTTTTAGTATGTCTGTTAACGTTGCATCCATGTCTCACTGTCTCACTGACTTCTCCCTCGACACAGACGCACCGAGTCATATGATGGAAATGGTCCGAGTCGACACTGTCATAGCTTGCCACTTCCTGTCTCGGTTTGTCAGGAATACGAACAAATTCCTTGACTTTGAACCAATCTATCAGAGGAAAACTTCGGTACGCTGACACCTTGCCAACCAGATCGAACCGGCTTCCCACAAGTTACCAAGTGACCATAACCTAGGTATTATTAGTAAGTATATAAATAACCTCCTGCCATACAGGAGTCAGGCCTACAATGGATGTAACGGTGTCTTACGTCGTACCCCAAAATCAGGCTGTCATCCACATCATACGGACTTTTCTCTTAGCAGGAGCATAGGATATGATGAAGATGGAACTCGGTTGAGACATGCATCATCCCAACCCTTTTGAAAACTTTCTGATCTGCTTGTGGCGGTCTTGTCTGCGGACTTTTCTTGCCCAATTGAAGAATTTCCCGCATGTTCATTTTCCCACTGGCCAGGCCAGCTTTCTTTCCATCCTCAGACAGGAAATGGGGTCTGAAGATCCCATCCGAACGAAGTTCGACGGAAATCGGATCCATCGGACTAGTCCCCTGGTGAACTGGGTAAAGGTGAAGTCAAAGGTTTGGTTTATTCCGAATGGTGATTGACCCGGTTTCAAGTCCATGGGATGGATCTCAACACGAGATGCATCGCCATGGACCGAACAAAACTTGAGCCTGGTGATGTCAATTAGCATGTCTAAAATTGGAACAACGGCAATCAGTCCATGTCAAAGGTGGCTCCTCTGAAAAAGGTATATAAGGACCCCTTCTGTCTGACCCTGCATCAATTCTCGACAATCAGCTCAATCATTTCGATTTGACATACATTACCGTCCTCCCAATTCTACTACAAAAAGACAATGCAGTTCTCCCTCCTCGCCCTGGCCGCCCTCGGCCTCGCCCCCCTCGCCACGGCCGTCGGCAACGCCGTCGTGGTCAACAAATGCGATTCCCCCATCTACCTCTGGTCCGTCGGCGGCTCCGTGGGCCCCAGACAGACCATCGAGCCGGGCAAATCCTACAGCGAGCCCTTCCGACACGATGCCGCCTCGGGAGGCATCTCCTTGAAGATCACCCGCACCGCGGACGGGTTGTACGACGGCAGCGCGCAGACGAACTACGCCTACACCCTCGACGGCAACCGCATCTGGTATGACCTGTCGGACGTCTTCGGCGATCCGTTCTCCGGCAGCGCGTTGAGCCTGAAGCCCAAGGATGCGAGCTGCAGGTCGCTGTGTTGGCCGAATGGCGTGTCGCCCGGTGGAAGTCAGGTGAGGGACTGTCAGGCCGGTTCGGATGTGGTGTTGACGGTTTGTGCGGATGGGTGTTGACGGAAGGAAAGAGGTATGTTGTTGTGGTGGTGGTGGTCGGTGGTGGGCTTGGCTGAGCTGACTTGTTGGTAGGTTCGAGAGGGCGAGAGAGATCAACCTGCTACCACATATGTTTAAGGGATTTCTCTCTACCTTGCTTTATGCTTGATGGTCAAGCATAGCAGGCAATTAGCACATTCTACCACTCTAATACGTCTGTATTTCACATACTCTTATCATGTTCCCATTAGTTTAGCCGTTGTTCATTCGATCGATTGTATTGGTTCGTTCTATGGAGTCACCCGTTTATTCCCTGTAGAACCTTTAGATATATTTTTCCTTTCCAGGCAAGTAGATACGCACTCCACAACCCATCCGTGTACTGCACCTCCTTGACTCTATCATTTTTCATTTTTTCCCCTAGTCTCAAACGAGCGTACGAATCTATAAGTCTTCTCTAGCCCTGTATAGTTCCCTTTGTTAACTTTCCGTTAATCAGCTTTAGCTTGGCATAATACCGACAGAAATAATACGTTTACCGACTCAGACGAATTCGACAAGATCCTAGAATGCGTCCGCACGCTACAGAAGCCTTTTCCAGCCGACGTGGGGAACTTTTTGAATGATATGATATTACCATGTAGATTGGGTCAGATATGTACATCCTTTCCAAAGTTATAAAGATTTTGACAGTGGGCTTACCAAAATTACCTTATCTTACAGTCCGGTGAATAACGATAGTATGGATGTATATTAACTATATTAACCTCATATGCCAGTAAGTGGTTCATATTCACTACTGTCTAACCTTTACATGTTTGCTATTTATTCATACAGTCTACGTTATATTCACTATCATGTTCGCTGCAGCCTATATATATAGCCCCCCCCTCCCCCCCCCTCTACACCTGCATTCTCTTCTTCTCCTACATTCTCCCAAGCTGACTCTTCTCCTTTTATATATTATATGTCACTCTGCAAGGCTTATATATCTTAGCTATCCTGGTCGGCGGTGCGGCTGCACGTTTTCAGGGCCACAAGAGGTTCACAAAAGACGTAGACATCTTGATCCGTTCCAGGACTGCAATCGACTGCCTCAAGTCCGTCGAAGGCTTCAAGGTGGCGGCGGGGAAGCTCGCGTACCGATCGGTTACCTCACCACGATTGAACGACCGCTTCACGTATGACCAGGTGGACGGGCACGTCCGGTAGGACTTGGAGATAGATATAGTGAGTTATAAATTTCCTTCGCTTTCCCGCAAGCCAAGCAACCCTTCAGTAACCGACACCACAGGATCCATACATATAAAAAGGACTATTTAATAAAGCGACACTCCGAGAATGTGAAGGTGCCAAGCAGGTCATGAATGTGCCGGTGAACTGGTTTCTACGTGCATGGGCGTCCGTTTACTATAACCCGAAGACTTTGCCCTCGCAGTCAAGGTTAGGTGGCTCCTACCCTTTGTCAAGATGATGCAGAGGGCCTTGAGAAGCGGCGTTCTGACCTAAGGGATGCTAGCATGTCTTCTGGGCGAAGATGCTCAAGGAGGCTGGCTAGACAAACCATCTTAGATACTTGTGCGGCACTGTTTAAGATCGGCACGGGGCTTTATATAAAGCGGCCCTACTTACTCTCTCTCTTGGGAATTGTTCGTCGGGTCTTGGAAAAAGAGGAAGACAACGCCAAATGGGAGGATTGCGATACGTATGAGCGCCATGGCCTACTTTGTTTCGATGAAGGTGCCGGCCTTACCGACTACTGCTGGAGTAACTGCCCCAGCTACATTATACGAGTGGCGCTGGAAACTAGGAACGGCTGTGAGGATGGACCTGCGGGTGGTGCGGTTGGATTCACCCTGAAAAGGTGAATCATAGCTGCCGCGCGGCAGCGGATGAATCATTTTCTTTACTCTCGTCTCGTTTTGATCCAGTCATGAGAAGCCTCGTGAACCTAACCCCACCTACCACCGACAAGAACCATACAACAGCAAGACATATAGGTTATATGCATCCGACTGAATCGTCAAGACAGCGAGCAGTAGTGGCAGCTCCATCTCATCTCCCAAGTACCCACTATCGGAATGTGCACAGTTCATATACGATACCCCTGCCGAAGCAGAGGGCTCGTCATGAGCAAGATCGGATTCAGCGGAGTTATCCATCACCAGCGGCGTCGTTGGGATCCCTATCCCAGCACAGGCCCGGAAATATCCCCACTGGTCACTGCTGATAATACTTCAGTCATGTCTCTTTCATTACTAAAGGCTGACACTCATAGCCTCCCCGGGACCTTGAGTCCTCAGCAAAAGAATTCCTGACTCGCCCACTGAGACTCTGATCAAGCTTGGGTTGCGCAATCCTTGCGCCCTACTATCACGCTCTTTTTATCCGACAGAACCTACCTACGCCCCCGACGAACTTCTAGAAGCTAGCTAGCTGGTGGACGTGGGCTTCAAGCGACTCCTCATTCCATGGGAGGAAGGAGAACATCCCAACAACGATTCGTACACAATCCAGCGCTATCTATACACAGTCTATATAGACTTTACCGGGGTGATCTCCAGCCATAGCCTAGCTTTTTGAGTGCTAGCAAGCAGTTCAGGCCACGTGGGGCACGAAAAGTCATACCTGGCGGAACCAGAACCTGGGTTATATACAGTATAGGCTTCAAGTGCGGGGATCCGTACACGTATGGAAATGACGCCGGGGCAGCAGCGGGAGTATTTATTCTGAATTTGCTGCTGAGGGAACCGATCCGTTGACGGTTCGGTTCCCCTGGACGAGGACGAGGACCTGTATGAGGAATAAGAGGATGGCTGCCGGATTTTCATCTTTCGGGCCACTCCGTCGAACATCGTCTGTATGTAACGCGCCGAATATTAATTATCCTTACGTTTCTTGTGGTGAACGTATCTAGATGTCCTGTACTGAGCGAACCAAGCGAGATGGTGCCAACACTTGTCGCCCTACTGAACTGCACAGCATGGATAAATATGGTTGAATGATTATAATATTTGCAGAGTCTCTACTACCCCCTTGACGTGGTTGACGAAGTGATCGAGGATCCAATGGATATTGATTGACTCTTAGGAGGACATTGTCGCTACAAACCCTCCGACTAATCGACCCATCCGTAGCGTAGTTCGCTTAGGGTATAAAAACAAATTACTTCCAATGCACTCGCGGTGTTTCTCATTGTTCTAGGTTCCTTGCCGATAGACCCATCTGTACCGAAGAGCATAGTTGATATGATATGGATGGCCTTATTTATTCATCATCCACCACCACCTACCTCCTCCGATCCCACTCCCGATCTCCAGCTGTCTCGCGCTTCCGCTCCCTCTCCCGGTCCCGCTCCATCATCCCCTTCCGTCCTTTCTTCGCCCCGACGATCTCCTTCTCCTTCTCCCTCGGATCAATCACCACCAGCGAGTCCGCATCGTCGGGATGTTCCCGCTTCCAGTTCAAATCCTTGCCCAGCGTGTCCTTGCCGAACCGGAGCTCGTGGGTTAACCAGCCTCGATCGTCGTCTTCGCCTCGTCGCGCGTCTGCCGCGCCATCATCGTACGAGGCTTCCGGGTCCGGGTTCTCCCACGATTTACAGGATTGGCAGTTTGCGATGAAGTGGAGGTCGCAGAGCTGCGCCTCTTCTTCGTCTTCCGAGGCTTCGGGTTCGGCCGTGGCGTAGCTTTTCTTCTTCGCATCGTCGTCGCGTGATGTCGGCGGCGGTGGTGGTGACTGGGCGTCGGCGTTTTCGAGCTTCGATTTGAATGCGTTGAAGAGGCGCAGCGCCTCGTTCTCGCTGCTGCTGAATCCCGTCACCCCGTTCGTGCTGCTGCCGCGGCCGGCGCCGTTGACGCTTCCGGGAGGCGGGCGCTTGCGGCCGCGAATGGCGGTTTCGGGGATCATGGCTTCCAGGGCGGATTTTTTCTTGCGGGTGTCTTCCGGGGCGGTGGTGATGGTGCGGCGCATCGAGGCTTTGAGGTTCTCGATCTGCGCGTTGGTGCGCGAGAGGATGGACTCTCGCGCCGGTGGCGATGCGGGTGGGGAGCGCGCGGGCGATTCGGGGTTGGGGAGGGGGAGTTGGTTGACGGGGTTCGGACTCTTGGGGCGGTGTTTCCGTTCGTGGGCGGGGGATGGAGAGCGCGGGCGTTTGCGCGGTGCTGGTGGTGGTGCTTTTTCGTCGACGTTCCTTTGGGCCTGTTCTTCCTGGTCGTTGGCCGTGTCTGCGTCCGTGACGAGTTTCGTGTTGAACTTGGGTTTCGTTGGGCGAAGGGGCATACCCTCGTCGGCTTCGTCGCCGAAACTCAGCAGTGTCTTGCCGCCCTTGCCCTTCTTTTTCTTCCTCTGCGCCGGTTTCTCTTCGCCCTTCGCGGCGGCCGTCGCGGTGACTACTTGTCTCTTCTTGAGTTTCCCTTCTAGCGGACCCAACTCGCCAACCTCGCACGACGTGATCTTCACGGGATACACCGGCCGGTCGGTCCCTTCGACGCGTTCCGCCTCGGCGATCTTCAACACGTTGAAGATGCTGTCTCCCTCCAGCCGCCCGAACAGGGTACACTGCCCGTTCAACTCGCGCTCCGTGTTGGCCAGCGTAATGAAGAACTGGCTGCCGTACGACCCGTCCTCGCTCTTGGCCATCCCCACGAGTCCGCGCCGGTTGAAGCGCAGTCGGCTGTGCAGCTCATCGCGCAAGACGACCTTCTCGGTCGGGTCGCGCGCGTCCGGGTCGTATTCGAATTCCGGGTACTCGTAGATGGACGTGCCGCCGGATCCCGTGCCCGTCGGGTCGCCGCCCTGCACGACAAAGTCCGGCACCACGCGGTGGAAGATGGTGCCGGCGTAGTAGTTGTCTTGGCAGTGTTGGAGGAAGTTTTTGCACGTCAGAGGCGTCTGTTTCGCCCAGAGCGCGATGTGGATCGGGCCGACCGTCGTGTTGAGGGTGGCGGATGCCGTGGCCGCTGGTTCGTTGGTGTAGTGCGTGGACATCTTGGGTGGGTGCTAGATAGAGATTAAATATTTAGTGGAACTGGAGGTGTAGATGAGAAGGGCGGTTTTCAAGAGGCACTGCTTCTTTTTTTCGGCGGATGCGAGGCGTCGACAGAATCACTTTGCGAACGGGTGTGGATGAAGGGAGAGAAAATCAAGCGCGGGAAAATTCTTCAGGTTGCGGTCATCGCAATCGTAACATTGTGCTGGTATTTCTCTATTTCTCGACCGCGCAAATATTGACGGTTGAGCTCGAAGCTGGGCGTGGAAGTAGAAGTGGTTGGCAGAGTGAAGTCCAAGCTGGTCGGGGAAACTTTTCGATCGGCGGTCACGTCACGTCACCGGAGTAATGCAGCCCTTACTACTTAGGGTTTTACCTGCTATCAACCATCATCAAGACTTTCTACATGATAGCCATTGTTGCACACTACTGAGGACGTTACTAAACACATCTATTTCTCATCGACATCATTCATCATTGACATTCATCAAGCTGCTATGCTTTCTTTTGCTAGGGATCACGTCCTTCTCTCATCACGAAGACCGGGCTATCGTAAAGGGGTCATGAATCCTCTTATACTCCATTTAAGATAGATTTGACTCGATCGAGCTTTGAGGCATCGCCTTCTCTCCCAGATCTTATACCTTCTTGTTTTCAATCACTTCGGAGACGACAGCAGTTGCAGCACTGGCTCTCTTCTTGGTGATTCGGAATCCGCCCAGAAGCAAGAACAAGGCCTCGAGTCCAAGAATAACTGCCAACGTAACCATAGCACCCACGACACCGGCAACGGCCCGCGACATGCCTCCGGACGTGGAGGAAGTCGACGCGGCAGAGGAGTCAGAGCCGGAGCTGGAGGCGCTGGCAGAAGCGCAGATACCTTCGGTCTTGCCGCAGACCTTGCACCATTCCGCATCGGAAGTCACAGCGATCTTCTTGGTCTGATCGACGAAATCGGACCAAAACAGAAGATCGCTCGATTGTCCGTACAATGGGTAGACGGAGGGCTCGTCAGAGCCAGTGAGGGTGCCGTTGTGGAAAAGGAAGCGCACGCTGATCTCCGATGCCGAAGGGAAATCATCCGACGTGGAGTTGGTCACGAGCTCCCATACCATCGAGGAAGCGTAGTCGGGCATGCCGTAGAAGTTGTCGTCGGCCGAAGGCAGCTGAGCCAAGCCGAAGTAAGAGAGGAAGGTTGCGTAGGCGCCGAACTGGACGTTCAGCTTCGACTTGCCCTGCGAAGTAATGGTTCCGTTCAACGCACTGAGGACTTCTCCGGCCAAGACGGAGCCAGCAATGGCTCGGATGGGCTCGGAGGCGTTGTAAGCCAGGTTGTATTGCTGGCTGTTGGCAAGAATAAGGAGCTGGTCATAAACCTCGGATGTCAGCAGGTCCGAGGATGGGAATTCGCTGCTCGAGTTGTGGATCGACGCGACATTGAGATAATCGAAGATGGTATAGGCGTTCTTGAAGGTCATCTCGGACTCGGTGAAAGTTCGGTTGAGCATGGGAGAAAGCGACTTGTAGAAATCCATGGTAGACTCGAGCTGCGAGTTGTACAACCCCGACGAGAAATAATTGTTGCTGCTGACCTGGGCCTTCGGGCAGTCATTTGCACCCTGCAGCCAGGTCGCGTCCTCGCTGTTCGCGCCTGTGGAGACGAGGGAGAGTGGAATCAATTGGTATCCATTCAAGGGCGATTCGATGGTTGTTCCATTGCGGAGTGTCTGCGTGGCAGATGACCCAACAGGAGGATAGACACCTTGCAGGAATCCGGTGGCAGAGTTCTGGAGAACGTCGTCTTCTGGAGCAGAGGCGCTGATCTGACTCTGCTTGACAACCTGCTCGCTAATTCCAGCAATTTGTGACGACGAGTTGGAGTCAATATATCTGCGGTGATAGTAACTGCCGGCGAGGTAGACCTCTTGGTATCCCAGGTCGGTCAGTTGAGTGTTCTCCAACACCTTAGCGGTGCGATCTCCATGGCGAGCGAAGATATAAGCACCAAGGACCTTCTCCGCGGAGACAGTTTGGGCAATTGGCATGGCCATGACGGCCAGCAGAAGGCTTGAGGGCTGCAGAGAGGACCGCATTGTGAGAGTTGGACCAGATACGTAGAGTCCAGTGACAAGAGACAGCAGGTCAAGAAGTTGACGATGGGGTGCTGCAACTGGTTTTTATGAGAGATTTTCAGGCTGGCGGCACTTGGAGTCACCACTAAACTTCCGCGGAGACGTTTGTTATCATCATCAATGGCTCATGGCGGACGGGGTCCTGAGATACCTTATAAACCTTCGTGTCTCTCCTCGGTGCAGGAAGCCAATGCCGTTTCGCGGGCTCTCATTCGACGACGGCACAGATATCCCGCAATATCAGGGAAGCTTGCTTCTAACCTAAGGCATGGTCCGGTCTGTTCGCCGGTCAGCCCCTCTGGCTTCTGGCTGGAGAAAGCGGAGGATTCCGACGCCATCTGGAACACATCGTGTGATAGGAGGACGTGGGGAAATGACTGTAGGAAACTTCCAGTCAAATGTATTAGCTAAACTTTTGGCTGCGATTGATGACAATCTCGTCGATTCGTCAAGGAATCTGAAGCGGGGGTGAAGTGGAGCCATTGAGTTTAGTAGGGAGCCAAGATAAGAACTGATCGAATAGGTAGAGATAATGAACTTAACGTCCTTTAGCATGCCAGTGTCATTGTGATTCCTCCGTATCTCCGGCCACCGGTGCTTCTTCGATCGATAGATAATAGGATAATCCTGATAGAAAGAAAGATCCGTGTTGGCATTCGAAGTGATGTGGAAAGAGGTACGGAGTAAATACTGCCTAAACATTGGCTCCTGAGGCCGAAACCTTGGCGAACCCCACCTTCTCTATTAGGAGTACTTAGTACTTGAGCAGCCAACATCGATTCTAACTCAGTCTTCTCCCGAAGACTACTTACTACCAGAAACAACCCACATCTCAGGATATTCAAGATGAAATTGGTTATAGCAGATGTGCAGTACTATTTCAATGGCACACATATATGCTCTGCTATGACAGATCGGTTTATCAAACATGGCTTCATAACAAATTTCCCCCGAACTCCAATGCAATAGGTATGGTCATGACCAGCCTTGGGGTCATCGATGATGTCAACTCTGGTAAATAAAAAAAGGAGCACAGCTATGCAATGGCCTTGTCTCCCATCAATTCGCATCCGTTGCGAACGACTCCCACCAATCCACCCGTTTGCACTGCTTCGGATCCTCCACCGGATAAACGCCATTCGATCTCGGCCAAGCCTTCCAGCCAGGTGACTCTTGTCTGCGCAGGAACTTCCAATCGCTGCAGCTGCTCTCCCAATGCAGTGAGGATATCCGCCAGAGCAAGACCCTTGTTGGCTTTCAATGTGTGGAGGGTGTTGAGACACGAAGTGACGTCGCTGGTAGAGAGTAGGGTCGACGTGATTTCGCGAATATCGGACGGATGGGGTGCAGCAATGCAGTCGTAGATCGTCTCGTTGGTGATAGTCTCCGGTTCGGGTGGTGGTTGGTCCTTCGGAGCGTTCCTCACGGGAAGTGGTTTACCTAAGATCAGACTAAGTATCCAGGGGGTGGGAGACGGTACAAATTTCAGTTTCTTACTGCTTGCATGGCATGCTTGTAGAACGTTCAAGGCTCGACGCATGTCACCCTTGCTCAGCTTGACCAAACTGTCAATCGCCTCGGGTTGGATCCGTACATTCTCCTTCTCAATGACCAGATCGACCAATGACCGAATGTCGGCCTCTTTCAGAGGACTGAATCGGAATCGGGTACATCTCGACAGGAGGGCGGGGGACAGCTTATGTGTGTAGTTGGCGATGATGCAGAATCGAGTGTTGGCAGTGTACTTCTCCATGATTCGGCGAAGCGCCATCTGCGCGGTGGCTGTCATGGCGTCTGCTTCGTCCAGGATGATCAATTTGAATCCGGCGAGGGAGGAGCCATCGGTGGTCGATGTCGGTGCCATTGAGAATATTTGCTTCGTGCCTATCTAAAGTGAGTCTACACCCCCTAATTGTATGACTGGTGGGGATCAAACGAACTGGCAAAAGTCTTGATCTGCTCTCGAACCACGTCAATGCCTCTGTCGTCACTAGCATTGAGCTCAAGCACCATCTGCCGCATATTCTTGGTGCCATATATCCGTCTAGCGAGCGCGAGGATTGTGGACGTTTTACCGGTTCCGGGAGGTCCATAGAGGAGAAGGTGTGGTAAACGCTGGGAGTCAGGTTCAGTATGGAGTGGGACAAACGGAGTAGAACTGCGATCATACATTCGAATCGACGAATCTGTTAATAGTAGCGAGGATATCCTGATGACCGGAGACATCGTCGAGTGTGTTGGGGCGGTATTTTTCCACCCTTCAAAGAGTCAGAATACCAGGGATCAATTGATGCTGTCGATCAGCAATACTGACCAGGGTAAATTATCTTGAGCCTCAACTGGCAAATCTGCTGCCGGTCTCTTCGCTTTGGAGCTCGTATTGTCGGAGCTGAATTGGATCGCTTCCTTGGTAGGAGCGTCCACATCCATTTCATCTTCGTAGTCTGACATTATGAAAGCTGAGAATTGTTCAAAATTGAGGTTTCAAGAGCTGATCGGGTAGAAGCTTTGACGCGTCAAGAATCAAGAGCGCGTAAAGAGGTTCGGCGCCGGAAAATCATTGGGGCAGCTTTGGTCGAGCTGCGGGACGATGACATGTGGCTGCGACCCAACCGACCATCTCCGCGCAGCTCTACACACCCACAATCCTCGTTAGACAGGTTCTAGGAGGATCTTATTCACGACAGTTTTACAATATGCCTGTATGCGAAACTTGATTCTATATATATATATATATATTATGCACCTGCGCCCGCTTGACTGACAATGACTAGGCATACCATTCCATCTTCCTGGAGGACCGGGATGTTCCCGTAATTGGTATGCCCTGAATTGCGCCCTCCCCATGCCGGTGTCGGATCGTCTCAAAATACAAATCATCGCTTCACTTCAGGGACTGACTCTCGATCTTTCTTTCTTATCTCCAGGAAACTTTCCCATCCTCCCCCTCCGCACCCGCACTCGCGGCCCCGCATACACACTCCCCACGCTACCGCCCAATACCCCCGAGATCGATGTTTCCGCAGACAGCGAGTCGTACGACTGCGTCGACGAGATCCTGTCTCTCTTCCGTGCCAATGTCTTGTTCCGCAACTTCGAAATCAATGGACCTGCCGACCGCATGCTCATTTACGGCATCTTGTTTGTCAGCGAGTGCTTGGGGAAGGTCAAGCCGACGATGACGGCTCGTGAGGCGGAGAAGGTAATGGATATCACACACACCTCCTGGGTTTTAGTGATGAAATGTCTGACTCGTGTGACGTTGTCTTCTAGGCCCTCATCAACGTTGCGCTCGATCAGTTCGCTATTCCCGGTGACGTGTCTTTCCCGCTGAACCAGGCTTTCGAGCCTCCCCATGATCGCCAGGACGCAGAGACCTTGAGAGCGTATGTTTTTCGAATGCAGTTTGTTTTGAGGTTACAAAAAGAGCTGTGGTGGACTAACATTTCTAAATTTCCAGTTACCTCTCTCAAGTACGACAGGAGATTGCTATTCGGTTGCACGCAAGATTATACCCTGGCGGTGTTGGACCATCGAAGGTGAGCCATGGACTGTTCTGTTCTATTCAATCGGGTATGCTTCTGTAAACTGACTGTCTCATGCAAATTACAGTGGTGGCTTAGTTTCGCAAAGAGGAAGTTCATGGGCAAGAGCCTCTAGATGAGATGTGGGTTCCTGGCAGTGTCATTTCTTTCTCCGTTCTCTGTAATCAATTCATCTTCAGCGTATGAAAGACTATTTCCAATCCATCCCAACGAGAGAAAGAAGTGTATTCGATGAGGTAAATCCATCCGACTGCAAGAATATGTATTACTGCTTTCATTTTCAATTCCTTTCATTGTCCCCCTTTTGGGCTGTGTCCAAGTCCTGATGCTCATCATGTGAAAAATGCAAAGTAAGTAATACACAACAGTGTTGTCCATCGGCATGCAAAAGTCGTTCGCCTCCAATTCTATTTTTTCGAGTGAATCTATAGTTTCATTTCAACATCCGCACCACTACCAGCGCTGGGCGTGGCTGTCGTCGTGGCTGTCTCTGGTTGTTTCTTGCCAACCTTTCTCTTCTTCCGACTCGGGTTACCCGCTGCCTGGATATGATCTTGCGAAGGCAAGACTCGAGTTCCGTGGAAAATGTATCCCTCGGCACCACCACGTCCCGTCATCAACGGGTGCGTGCGTCCAGGAAGAACCTGCCAGGACCGTACACGGGAAGTGTGCAGTGATGGCGGGAGAAGGAGTCTGGGATCGACAATGAATTCCTTTTCCAACTCTGAGAGATCCGGGCCTGTCAACCCGTCTTGTTGGCTCCGCTCCTCGATTTCTCGCCTCTGGTTGATATAAGTTGTTCTCCTGGGGGTCGAATATAGATCGACTAGTTCGACGAGCGGCTCGATGGTGGCTGAGTAGACCACTACCTGAGCTGAACCTGTGAGAAGGGGGACGGCGTGCTTCATTATTGTCGCAGGCTCCATCAAGCTTGCGACGATGAGGCCGTCAAAGTTGCCGGCTCGGGCCTCGTCGACGACGCTCCGTACGCGCGCCCACCGGCTTCGCTTGCGGTTGTGATGGCTGCGCTTGTTGGGTTTTAAAGTCGATAGCTCCTCTTCGGGGATGACCGGTGGCTCGTTCGAGTAGATTGCATCGGCTTCGGGATTGACGAGCTGTAACCAGGATACTGTCTTCAAGTGGGCGTGGAGGGGATGAGTCTCGTCTGGATTGTCGGGATCAAAGCCGAAGTATTTGAGGAGAGTGAGGTTCGGTTGCGTGTGTGCATGAAGAAGGATGATCGAGTTTCCCGATGCGGACATGTTCTCTAAACGACGGCGTTTCTTGGAGGAAGGTTTGTTATTTTGCGACGTTTGGGTTGGTTGAGTGGCATCTGCTTCGGCCGGTGCATTTCCTGTGGACGGCTCTGGCTCGTCCTCCTGTTCTTCGTTATCGTGAGGATATAGAATGCCCATCCGCTCAGCCATCGCAGCGACAATAAGTCCCCCTGTTTCATCGACGACAAGGTAGCGACCATTCGGTTTCGAACCGACAGTGTCTTCGATCAAAGTATTCCCACCGTGGTGTACATTTCCCCAACAGCCCATCAAACCAATGTGCTCGTCTCGCAACTCCATAATTTTCCCTGCATCCTTTTCGTTGAGCATATAGTTGGTAAGAGTGCTGACGTCCAAGGGAAGAACCGTGAATCGCTTCAAGTACTTCTTCCGCTTGCGCAGCGTATACTTGGCGAGAGAAAATGCCGTCTTCTGATCCAGCGCGGAATGCGACTCGATTAATTTGGCGATAATTTCCCTGCCTGCACCTGTAGCTTCCTTCTTCAACGCCTCAATCTCTTCCAGTGTCAATTTCTGCGTCGATGCGTCGTCCACGATCTCGCGATTCGTGCGCATAGGTAGTCCGTTCTCGCCATTGATGTCCAAGACCTCTTCACCTTCCCCATCTGCATCCCCAGAGTCTTCAATAATCAATTCTTCCGCATGCAATTCAGCGGCGGAGACGACGCGCAAGAAGCTGCCATTCTCGTCGGCTGCGTCAAGGATCTCGAAGGTGAAATAGAGAGGACGGCCGATGATTTGGTTGGCGGGGAAGCTTCCATATTTCCCCAAGGACACAATACTACAGCATAGGTAAATTAGTAGATTGGTCAAACAAGCGATAACGGGATAAATAAGTGAGGAGCTCACGTGTTGGGCACGATTTTGACAAGTTTTGTTGCATCGGACGGGAGCCGAATCGCGACGTGCTGGTGAGGTCGGATATAGGAGTGCATGATAGGCACTAATTCAAGAAACGAAACCTATACCCAGTACATGACACCTATGAAATACTTGTAAAGAATCGATCGATTGAGTATGAGGAAGTTATCAGTTCACCACCGACTCGAATAATTTCCGACTATCGTTCTTTTCTTCTTCTTTCTTTCCGATAGCGCACGGACCAGACAAAGCTTCTGCTCCCGCATTAGTCCCAAAAGAGCCCGGAAGCGGAAAGATAGTTCTTCCGAAAGCGCTCTCACAACGACGTCACTTGTAAGATCTCAGTACAATACAGTACGGTAAACTTGCAGGTGTCGCTGAATTTTACTGTGGCTGAGATGGCAGCGGTACAATACCATACCCCACGTGAGCTCTATCTCCAGGCAGCCATCATATCTGCAACTGGTCTGGTAAGTAATTGGCGTATCCTCGTTCCGCCTTTTCGCTGCTGCACAGCCTTACAAGGCCTATGGATCCCAAAAGCATACCTTGAGTGGCTTGCGCTGCTTTTGGGTCCGGGACGCATCGAGTAAATCCCGACAACGCCGCCTCTTGGAATCTGGCAGCCTACAGTTGCATTGGTGCTTTCAAGCTTTGTCTTTTATTTCTCTCGGCTGCTCTATTGTAATTATTTGCTTCTTCTACTGCTCGAAGCCCCTTTCCAAAGTTCTTGAACTGCTGGGTTGACTGCGCATGTCAATTATTCCATGACACCAGCGGTTACGTATGCTCTCAGTTTGACCGAACTGCTTCAACCAAGCTTCCAGCTTCCAAGTCTGCCATGACTTCCGGTACTTGGATTTAAATCAAACGCACCCGAAAACAATCTATACTTTGTCTCCTCATCAAGCTGGGGACTATTGGGAACGCGGCCCCTGCAGCTAGGTAGGCCACAACTTGCCGCGCTGCTTTGACCTTTCTCCACACCGTCTTAATCTTATCGAGATCCTGGGACAATTGTGGTCAATATAATCTCGCCTTCATGGTCCTGCGAAAGCAAGCTCCACCTCGTCTCGATTATACTGATCAAGGTAATGGTCGTCCTGACACACGCACTTCAACCTCGCCTACTGCTACTGCGCCCTCTCCGTCTCCGAAGCGCCTCACCCGCTCCGCGCGTGCTCGAAGCTCCCCTCGTTCCCCTCGTTTTCCCTCGCAAGAGTCGGTCTACTCGCCCGATCTCAACACATCGCCCGCATTTGACTTGATGCCTCTGGAACAGGCACAGAAATCCCCCAAGGGGACATCAATCAACGACAACCAGAATCCGTGGGCAGATGAGCTGGTAGAGCGACCGGATCAAGATTACCAGGGACACGGGGATCCAAGAAGCCATCCCGTCGCGCCTGATAATGAGTCTCAAGGAGAGACATCGCTTGAGGGCAGGATGGCACACCGGGTCCCCTCCATTGTGGTGGCTGGCACTCAGCGAAGAATGGCCGCAAACGAGTGGAAGTCGTCCCATGCGACAGAGGATAGTTCGATATGGCAGCAGCCGGAGCTACCGCCAGTTCAACTGCAGTCAAATAATCCGTTTCTCAAGACCCGACAGTCCGAATCAAACCCATGGGAAAACGATCAGGATGCCAGTTCTGATGGACGTACTTCACTGGCCGCCTCTTCTCTGCTAAGAGGTGATGGAAGTGACCAATTGAGCCAGAGTATGTGAATGATAAGGCTTCTTTCTGCTGTTCGGCTACTGACATCCCTTTAGATGAGGGTTACATTCCGATGACTGCACGTCTGTCTCTCCTTGACGAGCCAGCTTCTGAGTCACCGTGGGCTGAAGAGCGTCCCAACACTACCACGCAGCCACCAGAAGTGCCGAGGGATAAACAGCTCGAACTTGAACAGGCACGGCGAGTGTCTCAAACCTCGAATTCTGCTCAAGTTCCCATGCAAATATTTGTCGAAAACGGTCAAGTCTACCACTCACCAGGAAGCCCACGCGCAGAGAACCCCCCAGCTATCATGTTACAGCCTTCTTCTCCTAATGAAGGCGAATACCACTACCCACCGCAGCAGCCGCAGACTTATGGAACCGTGAATCTGGAGACTGGAGTCGATACCCCTGCTGCAACGCTGTCCAGTGCAACGCCAAATTCTTCGGCAGATCTTCTAGATCTAGATGTCCCACCGAGATCAGAGGCGCAAATAGCCTCGCCCCGAGCGGCTTCATCTGTGTATGAGTCCGATACTAGTGATCTTCGTGCAGATCTTTCGCAAATACAATCGTCGGAATCTGCGCCACCTTTACCCCAACGCCCGAATGTGTCCCAAGCAGTTACTGATTCCTCCGCGGAGCAACCATCTAATCGGATGCAAAGCGCTCCCATTTCCGAAGCTGAAGCAAGGCAGCAGACCGAGCAGAGATCCGAGACCTATTCTATCCGACACATCAACTGGACTGATGTTACTGGCAAACTACGCGAGTCCCCGGTTTTGGTACAGAATTTGAATGGACCATGTCCTTTGCTGGCCTTGGTCAATGCGCTTGTGTTGCGTGCACCTCAGGATGCTCAACCACCAATCGTCAAGGCGTTACAAACAAGAGAGCACATTTCTTTGGGCCTGCTCATCCAAGCGTTGTTCGATGAGCTCACGACACGCCTTGGACCTGAGGACGAACTACCTGATATTGAGGCTCTCAGCCGATTCTTGACAATGCTGCATACTGGCATGAATGTCAATCCTCGGCTTACACTGGTAAATATCTCGCCGCCCCGTGCTGTTTTGCGAAAATGCTGACTCCGAATCAGGAATCCAAGGATGCAGTGGGCTCTTTCCTCCAAACGAGCGATATCCGTTTGTATAGCACTTTTGGAATTCCATTGGTCCATGGCTGGGTTGCGTCACCTTCCTCTGAAGCCCATGCAGCACTCGTACGGGTAGCCCAATACCACGAGGACATCCAATTATTGCAGTTCCGGAAGGACGAATTGGAAGATCGCGTGGTGCAAGGTGGCTCACTTACGTCGGAAGAAGAGCAACTCATGAAGGATATTCAAACGATCCAACATTTTGTTGACATTGAGAATGCAACCCAGCTGAGCGGTTTTGGGCTCCACCATCTCACAGAAAGTCTGGCCGCCGGGTCGGTATCCATTCTCTTCCGCAACGACCATTTCTCTACTCTTTACAAACACCCGCAATCGCACCAGCTCTACACACTTGTGACCGACGCAGGCTATTCAGGTCACGCAGAGATCGTTTGGGAAAGTCTCGTCGACGTGACTGGTTTCAACGCTGAATTCTTCGCGGGTGATTTCCGTCCTGTCGGCCATGCTCCTCCTCCCGGAGCTGGAGGAGCGGCCGATCCATCGGGGCCCCGAACATCGAGCAATGCCGCGGCTCATGCTGCCATTCCCAGCGAGCCAAAGACCAACCTATCCGCTCAAGAGCAAAGTGATGCAGACTACGCCTACGCACTTGCCCTGCAGTTCCAAGAGGAAGAGCGACGCGAAGACTCTCGAGTGCAAGCCCGCAATCGACGCGCATCGACGCCTTACTACCGTTCGGAACAGGCGCATCCCACTCACAACCGTTCTTCGAGTGCACTCACTGGCAGTAGTGTGAATCGATCTGCGCCAACTGCCGAACGCCGTTCGTCGCGGCAAAGTCAATACCCAGGACGAGCATCGCAATCTCGAGTGGAGTCGGCGGCTGCTAAACCCTCGCATAACCCTGACGATGGCCCCCCTCCACCGTACGAGCAAGCGCAAGCTAGCAGACCCTACGTTCCTCCACAGGGTGGTCCGTCCCAAGACAATCGGTATTCGAGGCAGCAGTTTGGACGAAGACCGCCCGGTGCTTCTGTCGGACCGGGAACGCCTCAGCAGGCGAAAGACAGGAAGGACTGTGTGGTGATGTGAAGGATCGACTGCCGTTTCGGCATTTTTTTTTTTTTTTTCCTTTTGGCTTGCCTGCAGTTTTTCGGAGTTTATATTATACATATCCATGTGCATTTTTTGGCGGCATCGTGGGATCATCTTTTGAATTTCACTGGCCTTTTTGTTTGATTTTGTTTGCAGATTCTTGATGATGAGACGATGTCACGCTTTTGTACTCTATAGATACCATCGGGGCGATGCAGAACACAATGTTTATAGCTGGGACATACATGACTAACAATAGCTTGAATTGGCTTGATAGCTTTGGGCATTTGGAATTGAAGTAGATATGAGATGCCGACAACGAGTCGACGGATGCTCTGTTTTACGGAACCCGGTAGGATGCTGGCAAGGTGGCCGAGTACATCCATACCGGCTTGATTGCCGGTGATGGGGATGACGAGTTCGAATCTCGTCCTTGTCAATTTTTTGCTCTCTATCGTTTTGTATTTTGATTATAAATCCTGAGAATAACGCAGATATCGGGTTACTTGCATGAAGGGGTATCACCACGGCAGGACCGGGTCATTATCGACAGCAGTCACATATGAATGAATACTTGGTGAGAGAGAAAATAAATCGAGCGCGATGACAACAATGACCTCACCTCACCGCCTTCTCGCTGACCGCCTGCAGCGGATCGTCCCTCACTAACGGAACTATTGAATTGCATCTCCTCGGTACGTTGATGTTCTTACTTCTTAGTTCTTACCTCAAGAGGTAGCCTTGTCATTAATTGCGTGCTTAAGCCTTACATTCCCCAACCCCTTCTTCGGATATTTTCCCCGGCGATTCAAACCTTCAACTTCGCCTCATTTTATTGGTCTGATTGTCCCTCCCTTCCGCGGCGTTATAATTAAATTACCTGCGGATAAGCCTCACCGCACTCCCCCGTGATCACTCGTTCTCTGGATGCCTCCAAGGTACTCTGCACCTCTCCGCCTGTGGAACGCCAGACTCAGAGCCCGACCGTATATTGCAGGCTTTCGCTCGTCTGCACTCTCACGCGCCTCTCTTGCGGCGACCGCGTCTCACTGTTCCGCCTCGCCACGTCCCCTCTCATTTCCGACTACTTTGCCATCATCCTTCTGGGGGCGTCGTTCCTTCTCGCAATCCTTCACTGCCCCATTTTCTGCAGGGATCGCGACCATGAGCCGGGTTGAACGCATCACAGAGCAGTTGGAGAGGCCAGAGCTCGATGACCGGTCTTACAGAGTCATTAGACTGCCTAATCAGCTCGAGGTGCTCCTTGTTCACGATGCAGGAACCGATAAAGCTAGTGCCGCAATGGATGTGAATGTAGGAAACTTCAGCGATCCGGAAGATATAAATGGTTTAGCACACAGTCTAGAACACATGCTCTTCATGGGAACCGAGAAGGTGAGTGCGCGACGCTGCCATGTGGCCGATGGCAACAGTAAGATTAATTAACGTGACCGTTACCGATCTAGTATCCCAAAGAAAATGCCTACAACCAATATCTAGCATCTCATTCGGGCTCCTCGAATGCCTACACAGCCGCGACCGAGACGAACTATTTCTTCGAGGTCGCTGCCACGGCCGAGTCGAGCGACCAGAAGTTGAGCGGTCAATCTACGCCAACCCAGTCGGCCAACGGTCTTGCAGTCAACGGAACATCGAATAGTGCTGGATCGTCTGTCAACGATCTGGTTCCGCCTCTCTATGGCGCTCTCGACCGATTCGCGCAGTTCTTCATCGCCCCTCTCTTCCTCGAGTCGACATTGGACCGCGAGTTGAGGGCGGTAGATTCGGAGAATAAGAAGAACTTGCAGAGCGACTTGTGGCGCTTGATGCAATTGAACAAGTCCCTTTCGAACCCGGCACATCCTTACCACCATTTCTCGACCGGAAACCTCCAGACTCTGAAGGTCGAGCCTGAGAAGCGTGGTCTGGATGTCCGCAGCGAATTCATCAAGTTCTACCAAAAGCATTACTCGGCTAATCGGATGAAGCTGGTTGTCCTGGGACGAGAGTCCTTGGATGAGCTCGAGCAGTGGGTTGCTGAGTTGTTCTCCGGTGTGAAGAACAAGGATCTTCCCCAGAACCGCTGGGATGACGTTCAGCCGTTCTCCCCCGACGATATGTGTACCCAAGTGTTTGCCAAGCCGGTCATGGATACGCGGTCCATGGATATCTATTTCCCCTTCCTGGATGAGGAGCATCTATACGACTCGCAACCGAGTCGGTACATTAGCCACCTGATCGGCCACGAAGGGCCCGGCAGTATTTTGGCGTATATCAAGGCAAAGGGCTGGGCCAACGGACTCTCGGCTGGCGCTATGCCAGTTTGCCCGGGGTCCGCCTTCTTCACCATCTCTGTTCGTCTCACCCAAGAGGGTCTGAAGCAGTATCGTGAAGTGGCCAAGGTGATTTTCGAGTACATCGCGATGATCAAGGAGCGGGAACCGGAGAAATGGACGTATGACGAGATGAAGAATCTCGCTGAGGTTGACTTCAGGTTCAAGCAGAAGTCTCCTGCCAGTCGGTTTACCAGCCGTCTCAGCAGCGTGATGCAGAAGCCACTACCCAGAGAGTGGCTACTCAGTGGATCTCTGCTGAAGAAATATGACCCCGAAGCGATCAAGAAGGCCATGTCATACCTCCGCGCTGACAACTTCAGGATCATCCTTGTGGCTCAGGATTATCCAGGAGACTGGGATTCCAAGGAGAAGTGGTACGGAACTGAGTACAAGGTGGAGAAGGTCCCTGAAGAGTTCTTGGCCGAACTTCGCAAGGCATTGGCATCTACGCCCCAGAACAGACTTCCTGACTTGCACATGCCGCACAAAAACGAGTTCGTCCCCACCAGACTCTCGGTGGAAAAGAAGGAAGTCTCGGAGCCGGCGAAGACACCCAAGCTCCTGCGTCACGACGATCGAGTGCGCCTTTGGTTCAAGAAGGATGACCGCTTCTGGGTTCCCAAAGCCACTGTTCATGTGACACTCAGAAACCCTCTGGTTTGGGCCACTCCAGCAAATCATGTCAAATCCAAGCTGTACTGCGAGCTGGTGCGGGATGCTTTGGTCGAGTATTCCTACGATGCCGAGCTTGCCGGGCTTGACTACCATCTCTCGGCCAGCGTCTTTGGCCTGGACATATCCGTCGGTGGTTATAATGATAAGATGTCCGTCCTTTTGGAGAAAGTGGTGACAAGCATGCGTGACTTGGTTGTCAACCCGGATCGGTTCCACATCATCAAGGAGCGTTTGTCGCGGGCCTATCGCAATGCAGAGTATCAGCAGCCGTACTACCAGGTCGGCGACTACACCAGGTACCTCACAGCCGAGAGAACGTGGGTGAATGAGCACTACGCTGCTGAGCTCGAGCACATCGAAGCTCAGGACGTTGCTGCCTTCTTCCCCGAGATTCTCCAACAGACGCACATTGAGGTGCTGGCTCATGGCAACCTCTACAAGGAGGATGCGCTGAAGATGACCGATTTGGTTGAAAGTACACTGAAGAGTCGTCCTCTGCCTCAATCCCAGTGGAACGTGCGCCGCAACATCATCATTCCTCCGGGAAGCAACTATGTCTACGAGCGGACACTCAAGGACCATGGGAACGTCAATCACTGCATCGAATATTATCTGTTCATCGGAAACATCACCGACAGCACACTTCGAGCCAAGCTGTTGCTCTTCGCCCAGATGACCGATGAGCCTGCTTTCGATCAACTTCGAAGCAAAGAGCAACTCGGATACGTCGTCTGGAGCGGTGCGCGGTACTCTGCTACCACCATTGGATACCGAGTGATCATCCAGAGTGAGCGTACGACTGAGTATCTCGAATCTCGCATCGACTCCTTCCTGGGCAACTTCGCTCAAACCCTGGAATCGATGACGGAAGAGGACTTTGAGGGTCACAAGCGCAGCGTCATCAACAAGAGGCTCGAGAAGCTCAAGAACTTGGGCTCCGAAACCACCCGCTACTGGTCTCACATTGGCTCGGAATACTTCGACTTCTTGCAGAACGAGACCGACGCCGCAAGCGTCCGTTCGCTTCAGAAGTCGGACATTATCGAATTCTACAGGCAGTTCATCGACCCATCCTCTGCTACTCGTGCCAAGCTCTCCATTCACCTGAATGCTCAGGCTGGAACAAACGGTCTTGCGGCCGAGCCCCAGGAGCTGAAGCCCCGCCTGATCACCGGGCTGAACAAGCAATTGGAGGCTGCCGGGTTTGCCGTGGATACGGAGCGGTTGACTGCCGCTTTTGCGAAGCTCGACGTGTCGGATGGAAACAAGGACCCGATCCTGTCGACCCTCAGGACATTCTTGGTTTCGGACATGAGCCTGTCGGAGGAGCAAGTGAAGCCTGTCGTCGCCAAGGCCGAGCAACAACTTGCCTTGCAACTGAAGCAGCTCGGAATCAAGTCAGATGAGCCAAATGCTGACGAGCCCATCAAGTCGTCTGCCCTGGTCAATGGTAGCAAGAAGAAGCCCGAGCAGAAGAAGGAGGTCACCTACATCACCAACGTCCCTGAGTTCAAGGCCAGGCTCCCCGTCAGTGCTGGACCTCACGCAGTCGTTGACCTCAGTGAATTCGAGGATTTCGACGCCAAACTCTGAAGGACGAGACGAGTCGAGGATGAAACGGGATTAATTGTGTACTGGAAGTGTTACATGTTTACTTCATGTCGGTGTTGGTTAGAGCGGTGGTTTGGGCGGTCGCATTGGGGAATCGTACAGGGAGGGACTTCTCTAGATTATCGTGTAACAGTAGACTCGGGGTTTGATAGAGAATAAAGAAATCAAACGATAAGTGAGAAAAGACAGTATGTATGCTTCACTTCAAACGAAAGACCTTCGTATATACCTTGTCAGAAATCCTGGGTCATGTGCAGGTACCCAAAACAAGCCTGATGCAAGATGTTACCGCCCTTCCTTAGTCTCCGAGTCATTTTAAAAGCTCATAGAGAGCATTTTGAATCGGAGATCCGGTACGCCGATATTTATTGAGATGGATATTTTTAGTCCTTTCTAATTACTATTATTAGGGGAATCCGGGCCAAAGCATCAGAACATAATGAGGCATCTTACGTCGTGCAAGAAATGATTCCTGCTGCGTGAACCAGACTACAATGTTTCCTGTGTAGTGCTTGCATGTGATGAAATCAGAACAAATTGTTCCAGGTCTTGAGTCTTACATTGTTTGCATTGAATGAAATTAACGAATCCCATGGCCCCCATCTCAACTTCGGTAATATTCGACTTGCCCTGATATTACGCATCCTCTCATTCCTCACACAGGTCCTCGTCCAGAGGAACCGTCAACGGATCGGTTCCTTCAGCAGCAAATGCACAATAATACTCCCGCTGCTCCGGCGTGTTCTCCTCCCATGGAATGATGAGCCGCCCAAAGCCCACGTCCACCAGCTCCTGGAAGTCGTCGGGCTCTAGGTTCTGTCGGACGAAAAGTGCGTGGTAGTAGCCGATCTTGGAAAGTTCCGCACAAGTGTCTGAGATCGTTTGTCCGGCTTCCTTCATCATCTCCGCCCAGAAGACAGCATCCTTTAGGTCAGAATGCTGCTTCTCCTGGCCCTCTGCATCATCTTGACGAAGGTAGGAGCACCTAACCTTCACTGCGAGGGCAAAGTCGGGTTGTAGTAAACGAACGCCATGCACGTATCGGACGTGCCCGTCCACCTGGTCATATCCGAAGCGGTCGTCAATGGTGGTGAGGAGGTCAATTATAATAGATCGGTACGATAGCTTCCCGGCCACTACCTCGAACCCTTCCACGGACTTGAGGCAGTCGATGGTAGTCCGGGAATGGATCAAGATGTCTACGTCTTTGGTGAACCTCTTGTGGCCCTGAAAACGTGCAGCCGCACCGCCGACCAGGATAAAGTCGGCTGGAAAAGACTTCTGTAGATTTGTCTGACTCGGTCGACATTATTCTGTCCGTACTATGCCAAGGTAAAGCTGATTAACGGAAAGTTAACAAACGGAACTCGATGAAAAGGAAGGAACTCTATGAGGGACGCACTCTCTCAGCAACACTGAAGATGATGGATGCTCTATCCCCAACTGGGGGTGAGCGATCCGCACCTTGAACGCGAAAAGAATATCATTATTAATGTTCATGACATGCCTAGCAGGTCTCCCACCATTCGGTAGAGATGGAGACCGAAATTGCCGTGATTCGTGATATTATTTATTCACAACGTCACAACCGCAATGGCTTTCAATGAGATACGAGCCAAGTATGGACTTAGGAGGTACATACTGATTGTAGTTAGCCCCGGCCCCCGCCCCCGCCCCCGCATTTTCGGCAGTCCCCGTATACCCCGTATTTGATCCCCAGATTACCGCTATCCTCTGTCTAGTAGACAGGTATTTCTTCCAAATCCATCCTCCGATAGAGCTAACACTAAATTTCCATTTATACATGGTTTCACAACCAGCCAAAAGGCGCAGACTCCCCTCGCGGGGTGCCTGTATAGACTGCCGGAGAAGGAAACATCGATGCGACGGCGTGAGACCGGAATGCGGAGGCTGTCGAAGCCGATGGATCGCCTGCCAGTATCCTTCCAACCGCGGAGTCGGAAACCTCATGTACTGTACTTTTCCTTCCCACAACTAACAGAGGACTCTCACTGATGGCGTCGCAGGCCTCGCCCTTCCTCAGAGCCAGAGCCACAGGAGCAGGGGAGTCCTCTGATCGGACTGCGACAGCCGCAACCACTGGGACAATCACCATCGCCGAACTCGACATCTAACAGTCCTGGCGGCATCAACCTTCTCTGGGGATCTGCAACGAATCTTGGGGCTCCTGGTGCGGGAGATCCCCCTCCTGTATCTGTATCTCCGATGGCAACGCCATCATCTCAGGCTGGTCCTCATGCGACGCAATCAAGAGTATTAGATCCTCTTTCACCTAATGAGTCCGCCGGACCGGACGGATTTTTTGGAGATTCCTCCACGTTCGCATTTGTATCCAAGGTCCATCCCAACTCGCAAGAGTCCAATGGTGTTCACCTGCAGACCCATCAACACGAGAGTCCTCCTCCTCAATCTTCTATGGGAGCAACAACTATGAACGCGACTTCTGGAACAAAAAATCAAGCAAACACGTATTATCAGCTTCCTGAGCGTCGCCTAGCCGACAGTTTAGTGGACGGTTATTTCGAACGGGTCCATCCCCTTTACCCCTTTGTCCACGAGGGGAGTTTCCGAGCCGAATATGAGAATACATGGGCTCACACTCACACATCCCTACGACCCTCCTGGATTGCTCTTCTGAATATCGTCTTCGCGCTGGGTTGCGAGTTCAGCGATGCCGTCCCCTCCGATGGCAGCATCACGACGGTGGTCACCCCCTTTGTGAATCGGTCTCGAGAAATTATTCTATCCCACATCTATCGAAAGGGCAGCAACCTGGAATTCGTCCAAGCACTGCTGTTAATGTGCCACTATCTCCAAGGCACAATGGAATTGAACGAATGCTGGAATCTGGTGGGTCTGATGATTCGGACGGCGGTCAGTATCGGTCTTCAGTTGAATCCCGAGGAGGAGAATAATCAGAATCTCACCACCGTGGAAATCGAACTCCGCAAACGAGTCTGGTGGGGTTGTTTCATCATCGATCGGACCCTGAGTATGAAATTTGGTCGGCCTCGGGCCCTGCAGACCACGGATGCACACCATGTCCCCTTGCCGTTGTCGATCGATGACCAATATATTCGAAATGAATCGTCGTCGCCCCGGCAGCCGGCAAGCCAGCCTTCCACCGTGGAGTTCTTCGTGCATACCATCCGGTTGTCGAAGATCATTGATGGAATCCTACAGCATCTGTACACTACCAACCGGAAGAATCTGTTGCCGGGGGATTCCGACAGATCCCAGCAGTCGGAAGTGCTCAGCCGGGTCATTCTCCTTGATGGGCAACTTCAGTCGTGGTGGGATGATACCGCGGTGCACCTTCGTCCAGAGTCGACAGTCGGGGAAGGGAAGATCTTCCGGCGTCAGCGTGCGGTCATGCTGATCAGGTATATTATCATTATATATAAACCCAACCTCCTTGGCTGTGCTCACCTGACTCCTTAGGTATTTACAAATCCGCATTCTTCTCCAGCGACCACTTCTCCTCATGTTCAGCCGGCACGATATGACAGATGACTTTCTCCGCGCTATTATCATCGCTGGCTCGCACATATGCATCGACGCGGCCCGTCAAACGTTACAGCTCATCAATCGGCAGTATCACTGTCGCTTACTCAATTCTCTATGGTACAACCTTCATTGTACGTTTTTCACTATTCTATCCCCTTCTTCGCATCCAGTGTCTTACAGAGTTTGTTTTTTTTCCTTTAGATGTTTTTACCTCGATGGGCGTTTTGCTTCACCTGCAGACATTGAATCCATCCAAATTGAAGTTGCTAGGGATAGGGAGTGACCCGGACCAGGAAGCCATGGATCGGGGCATGGAGTTCCTGAAAGCTGCGAGCCAAACCAGCGGCTTAGCAGCCAAATATGCCTCGATGTTGCAGCGCATCAGGAACGAGGCAAAAAAAGAAGACGAACGCAAGGGAAAAATTAATGGAATAATAGATCAGAATACACTTGGGATGCCGCTATCCCAGAGGAATTACGCTGCTGAGGCGACAAGTTCTCCTTCACAAGAGGCACAAATCCTACCTGATGAGGGCGGCATGGACCTTGACGGCTGGTTACTGGGTGTGGGATTACCGCAGCATGTGCTCCCCTGGGACGATTTTAACAGCGGATACCTGGTGTGACTAGGATATCCTGCTCCCATAGCCTCGAGACCATCCATGCGGTATAGCACGAGCTGCAGAATACTCAAAAATACAGCTCAGAAACGTATAAATTACGCATATATCGTTGTAGTATCTAGGCTTATGGAGTGTCCAAAGTCTTCGAATATCGACATCACTTTCCAAAATGGAGACCTGCTAGGCATGTCATGAACATTAATAATGATATTACTGTGGTTTCCCCGGGGAACCGCGTGATGGCACTAGTTGCTAATCTCCAAAAGAAAAAGAAAAGAGAAGAAAAGCATGAGTAAGTTGGAAACCATAATCATCCGGCTGCTAATAGGTGCATATCCCAGTTTTCGGGGAGGATGCCCTAACTATAACTGTCATTTCCAACGTCACGCAGTGAAATAAGATATAACTAGATCATGTAAAAGTATAGATGAAGACTGCCCCCTCTCTGGTGACCTCCAGCCTACAAGTCTTGATCAAACTGGGGCTTCCCCAACTTCTCCCTCCACGACGCCCCCTTCCACAACAGCATGATGATGCCAAAATATAAGCCGAAAGAGATCAAGGCAATCACCGCCCAGGCAACGCCGTAAGTGGTTTCTTTCGCAAAGGGGATCTGTTTGAACACCCATCAGCGACTGGAAGGCAACCGCAAAAGGGAAAAAAAAAAGAAAGAAAGAACGGCCCGTGAGAAAGTTGCAAAACTGACCATGTAAAATCCCAGAGTGAATGAGAAGGTGAGACGGCCAAAGTTGAGCAGCGTCGAGATTTCCGTGGACTGAGGCTTATAACAGTCGGTCAAATAGGCGAAGATTGGAGTCGAGACGATCTGGAGACCAACGGAAGCGATCCCAATCCCCACGACAGGACCAGCCCAATGCGTCCGATACTGAAAACAAACTCCTTCGATAATCACCCCGGCAGGCAGGAGGAGGATGGCCCCGGGCCATGTGGCATGGAGTCTGGCTTCAGGTTCCGCGTGTTGGCCGCCGTTTCGCTTGGTTGCCAGATACAGCATCTTGTCGCTGACGGAGCCCGAGATGGTTTCTCCCAGGACGGATCCAACGGTCGTGGACAGGCCAATGGCCAACCCGACCTGTGCTGTGTCGAACTTGTAGATCGAATGAAATGCTGGCGCGCCGGTCACTGCAAAGAGAACTGTCCCCGCCCCGAAGGCGATGCTGTAATACAAGCCGGCCAGAAGGACGGACGGATACTTTGTCATGATAAAGCAGTGAGTGATGTCCCACAGCCGGAGATGACGCTTTCGGGGTGCGCCCATGAATTTCAAGAGTTGGGCCCAGGAGCGCGTCTTCACGTAGGACGCCCCGGTGGTGGGATCGCGGCGATATAGAGTCTCGGGGAGACAGAAGATATTGATGACCCAAGTCGCTCCCAGGCAGATCGTGGGGACCCAGTAACACCAACGCCATCCCACAAATTTCGCCACGAAGCCGCCAACGATGGCGGCGATATGCGCTCCATTGGTCACGCTTGGATTTTGGTCAAATTTTGGAAAAGAAAGTGAATTGGAATTGCAAAGGGTAAACCCTAACTTACAAGACAACATAGATGCCCATATACCTAGCGACGGGGTGAGCCCAAAATCAGATCAGAACCAACATGATCACTGGCAGAAGAGTTTACTTACAATCCACGCTGGTGTGTGAAGTATAAGTCGGCGACCACCGAAGCGCCAATCCCCATGCTGACGGATGTTCCAATTCCGACAAAGGCACGAGCAACAAGGAGCGGTCCCCATGAGTGGCAAGCAGCACAGCCGGCACTGGCTGCAGTTCCAATGGCGGTGCCGACTAGATACACAGGTCGACGTCCATATACATTCGAGAGTGGCGCGTATAACAGAGGAGCAACACCAGCGAGCACGATAGCAATTGTCGTGCTGTAGGAAGCTTCGGTCACCGTCACACCCATGGCTTTCGATAATGGGACGTAGGCGGAATTCTTTCGACGGATTAGCATATATAAGCTTCACAGGAACGATGGAAGAGCTAGCTTACAGCGGTGCCTTGGGCAAATGGACCAAGAAATCCCAGAAAGGAAACCTGCAGCAGGACGACCAGTTTGATCCATGGAGACCAGTTCAGGGGGTCTGTATTCTTCGTTAGGCGGAACATTACACAGAAGAATAGGTCTGACCTAATGGGTCGTCAGAAGGTTGGGGACGAAGGGGATATCCATGAGGATCCAGCTTCAGGACCTCGGTCGAAACTGGTGTGTCTGGAGCGAACTCGTGCGTTTCAGCAGATGCTTTGGACTCTGGGTCGGTGGGAGACATCTTCAACACGGTCTTTCTTCAATGTTCTGCCTGCAGTGAGTTGGAATGTCTAGGACATGGGAGAGTAGATCCATTCCCTTAAGGTAAATAAATATAAGAAAGACGCGTGGTAGAAATTCAATTTATGAATTAAATTCCGAATGGCCTTCCTTTGTACTCCGCGGAATACGCTCCTGTAGCGGTTCAACTATCGGAGAGTTAGGGTTATGTTACATCGTGTCCAAATCTGTCGGAAGCGCATCCGCGGAGTAGCGGAAACAAGCGGACTGAGAGTGTAAATATCATTCAATGCCAAGTCCATATATTCTTCCGTTTCGTCTTCCATCCTATCGTCCTTTTGCCAAATCTCCTTTTAAGTTTGTTCAAAGACATTGAATAAAAAGATGTACTCCCTAGCAATTCTTGCGGGCCCAGTTCTACTGGTCCTCGTTCTATCCAAGTTGTACCAGAACTGGTGCAAATCTCGCGACCTGAGCCATATTCCGACCCACGAATTTGCCGATGGCAACAATTCCCGGCCTCGTTATATCAGCGAGCTCAAAGAACTTCTGGAATCTGGTTATCGCAGATACAACAAGTCGGGTCGTGCTTTCAAAGTCCCCATCCCGATCGGGGGATACTCGGTCCAGTATCGCGTCGTTCTGCCCAAAGATCACTTGGAAGAGATGAAGCACTTGTCGAACAACATCTTCAGCTGGGCGTTGGCGTCCGCAGTTATCTTCGCCCAGGATTACACCGGTGCTCCCAATCGCGGGCCCTGGTCGGGGAAAGCCCTGCGGGTGGGAATTCACCAGAATCTGGGCGATATCACCCAGCAGTTGAACCGAAAGATCGACCAATATTTTGAAACACGCCTCCCACAAGACCCCGGATCATCTGGTTCCATCAACTTTATGGACTTCTTCGTCCCGGCCATCGCCAACGTCACCAATTCATTGCTCGTGGGTGAACAGCTGGCGGCCGACCCCGAATGGATCCGTCAGACCTGTGATTTTGCCGTGAACCGATACAAGTCCGCCGACGATGTTCGCGCCTGGCCTCCTTACCTGGCGAAACTCGTTGCTCCTCTGATTCCAAGCGTCCGGAGATTGCGACAGAGCAGAGCGTACGTCAAGACCCAGCTCACCCCCATGTACGAAGACCTCAAGCGTCGCAGCACCTCGTTGGGCACGAGCGAGAAAGCACGCTTTCGGAAGAGCAATTTCGGTTACGAATGGCTGTGGGGAGGCGCTCCAGATGACGTGACCCTGGACGACTTTTCCGATACCATGATGCGCACCCTGATCGCATCGATCCATACCACGGCAAAGACCATCAGTATTGCCCTGATCGATCTGTTGAGCCAGCCTCAGTACTTGACCGAATTGCGCGAGGAAGCCAGGCAGGCCTTGTCGCCCGACGGATCCATCGATATCGACCTCCTGTTCAAAATGGACTGTTTTCTGAAAGAGAGTCAAAGGCTCACACCAGTGTTTTTGTGTAAGTAACCCGGTCTTCCCCAAGGCAGGTAAATTGTCCTCGATCTAATGCTAATGCCCTCAACAGTGACTATGAACCGAATTGTCACCCAAGAGTACACCTTCAAGACGTCCGGAACCCGTCTTCCCGTTGGCGCCATGACCACTGCGGCCACCGCAGCCATCGCCACGGACCCCGACACGTTCGGTGCGGATTCCAATTCGTTCGATGGCCACCGGTTCGCGCGTCTGCGCGAGCACAACAAGGCCGGAGAAAGTGCGTTTCGCATGGGAATGGCCACGGAGGATTCCCTGGGCTTTGGCCTCGGCAGTCAGGCGTGCCCCGGTCGATTCTTTGCGGTGAACCAGATGAAACTGATGTTGTCCAAACTGCTCACTCGCTGGGACTTGCAATTGGAGAAAGGAGAAGTGGAATATACGGGTGGAAGACCGAAATACGCGTACTACGATTTTTCGGTCGTTGCGCCGACGGAATACGGTATGAAGCTGACCAAACGCGAAAGGGAGTGAAGGATTACTAGGTGTAAGGGGGAAAGCGGAACTCGGAGGGACAAGTGAGATTGAACTTGATGTATCGTATCTATTTTGATCCGTGTTGTCAAGTCCTTGCATGAAACCTGCTTCATATACTCCATCTATCATATATTTAATCATATTAGAAAGCTATAAATAATCTCTTCTTTTATTCCTTTAAGTTAAGCACCTGTGCTGTCAATAAAGTCGATATCGGATGAGAGTACGCGTCTATCTAATATTACTAGTTGTGGAGGAAAATGCGGAGAAGTGGGCTTCTCCACAAAAATAAAGTTACGGTTGACCATGACGATTCTACTCCGTACGATTCCGCGGATCGGATTTATATCCACCAACTTAGCTACGGAATACAAACCCGAAGATACAATGTCACTCCGCGGAATTCAAATCATACAGAAATGCCCTTCACTTAGGTCAGGTCCGAGCATCTACTCCGTACCGCGGACATAGATTTTCTTTCCTAGAGAACTGAACTCAGGCCGCGGCATGTGCACCTTCCATGAAGCTATCATTGGAGTAATAGATGATCCAGGCCTTTGAGCCTGCCGGGCGGGGTTTTTATTTATTATTATATTACCCTCATTGTACTTGACACTTTGTAGAAGATTGAAACCTTGACTCAGATCCAACACATAAAGTCGAAACTTTCTCTTCAAGTCGAAACAATCATCAAGATGGTGCTGAAGCTATCGTTTGCTTGCTGGGACTACGATCGCATGAAAGCGATTGAAGACGGCAGGGTACGACCCGAGGGCATTGAACTGACATTTCTGAATTACCGTGTGGAAGAAACGTGAGTGCACTCTATACAGCATCTTTCACTTGGCTCATCAATATCGACTAGTTTCTTTCGCCAATTGCGCTTTCAAGAATTCGACATTTCGGAGCTCTCTTTATCTTCGTATGTGTTAACCCTCAACCAGCCGGAGCCTCCTTTTATTGCCTTGCCTGTTTTTCCCTCGCGCTATTTTCGACACCAGTCCATGTACATCAACAAGAACGCCGGGATTACGAAACCAGCGGATCTGGCAGGAAAGAGAATTGGAATCCCTGAATACCAGAGTATGTTACAGACCAAAAACTTGTCAGATCCGGGGTGACCAAGAGGAGATTTCTCCTTTTGGTCGAGTGGTCTAGAGAGTTCAACAAAACTCGATCTAAATAAACTGATCTCATACAGTGACGGCCGCCGTCTGGCAGCGGGGGATCCTCGAAGATTACTATGGGGTGCCACTGGGTAGTGTGCAGTTCTATGTCGGAGCCATTGAACCGTCCCAGCACGAAAGAATCAGCAAGGTCCCACACTCATTACCCTCGGACATCAACGTCGTTGCGATCCAGAAAGGACAAAATCTCTCGGAGATGCTCGCGAATGGAGACCTTGACGCCATCCTGAGCGCGAGCAGGCCATCTTCTTTCGATACTTCCCCCGATGTGGTGGGCCATCTCTTTCCCGACTTCAAAGAGGTGGAGGCGGAATACTATCAACAGACCAAAATTTTCCCCATCATGCATGTGGTTGCTCTCAAGAGAAGCGTCTACGAACAAAATCCTTGGATTGCGAAAACTCTGACCAAGGCATTTGCGCAATCTCTGGACATGGCGTATGAGCCGTTGCAAGAGCGATCGGCACTCCGATACATGTTGCCATGGTTGGAGCATCATGTCGAGGAGACGAAAAGGCTCATGGGCGGAGAGCCAAAGTGGTGGAAGGATGGATTTGCGGAGAACAAGCACGTCATCGAGAAATTTCTGGATTATCATCATCGGCAGGGACTTTCACCACGACGATTCGAGGCGGAGGAGCTTTTCGCCCCTAGTACGCTCGAGACATTTGTCTTGTAGCTAGCTATATAGGAGGATTTGTTGCGTTCGCAGGCAGAAGGAACACGAGGAAATCAATCATGTCGCTAGATGTACTTGATCCAAACATTCAGAATAGGTGATGACGAGGCCTTGGGGAGATCAAATCATTTGTAAATCGCAAAGCTCAGCTTGGAGCTGGTCTAGGTGTTAGTCACCTGATTTGATTGGACTGCTCACCGCCTTGCGGCAGGCGGTCCAATGTTTTCGCGGTGAGCTTAGCTTCCCCCGTCCCTGGTCCGCAAAGCCGCCCGCACTTGTGACGAAGCTCGTACACCTTGTCACCTACCTTTCAATTCATTTATCCGCAAGAAGAAGCAGTCTCATTATTGTACAGAATCTTCTTCTGCTCTCTTTCTTGGATCATTACCACAACAAATTGCGGTCAAGATGTCAACTACCACCGCGACGGCGATGCAGAGCTCTCGCCCGTACGTATGCTCCTCAAACCCACATGCTGGAATTCTAGCCAATTGTTAATGTCGTGGCTTTTCGCTTCTTGCTTTCCTTCCATCACTGACTTACAATCAATCTCACTTGCTTAGACCCATTCTCCCGAAGAGCTTCTCCGCACAGCAACCAGAGACCATCCGCCTGTATCCCCTCTCCAACTACACATTCGGAACCAAGGAGACGCAACCAGAGGAAGACCCATCTGTGCTGGCGCGCCTAAAGCGTCTGGAAGAACACTATGATAAATATGGCATGAGACGGACCTGCGAGGGTGTGTTGGTCTGCCACGAGCACAACCACCCGCACGTGTTGATGTTGCAAATCGCAAACGCGTTCTTTAAGCTGTATGCCATATCTCCGATTTCTTAACCAGCTTTTCTTCCAGAAATTTCGTTGCTACTACTTGATCGTACGATGGTTATTGATCTCCTTCCAGACCAGGCGACTACCTCCACCATGACGATGACGAAGTCGAGGGATTCAAGAAGCGACTGAACGAGCGCCTCGCACCCGTCGGATCGCAGTTCTCCGGAGAAGGCGTGAACGAGGATTGGGAGATTGGCGATACCCTTGCGCAATGGTGGCGTCCCAATTTCGAGACGTTCATGTACCCTTTCCTTCCGGGTCACGTCACACGGCCGAAGGAGTGCAAGAAGTTGTACTTCATCCAGTTGCCGAAGAAGAGTGGGTTGGGGGGGGGGGGGGGGGGGGGGGGGGGGGGGGGGGGGGGGGGGGGGGGGGGGGGGGGGGGGGGGGGGGGGGGGGGGGGGGGGGGGGGGGGGGGGGGGGGGGGGGGGGGGGGGGGGGGGGGGGGG